>QODF01000042.1:2216521-2348190 GCA_024372805.1 Oostethus manadensis | reverse complement strand
TGTAAACAGTGTGAACTGGGGGCTGCTTCCCCTTTCTGAGGTGTCGGACGGTTTGCCAGAACCTCTTCGAGGCCGACCGAAAGTCGTGCTCCATAGCCTCACCGAAATCCTGCCACACCCGAGTTTTTGCCTCGACCACCGCCGAAGCCGCGTGCCGCTTGCTCTGCCGGTACCTGTCAGCTGCTTCGGGAGTCCCGCAAGCCATCCATGCTTGATAGGACTCCTTCTTCAGCTTGACAGCAGCCCTAACCCCCGGTGTCCACCATCGGGTTCGGGGTTTGCCACCACGACTGGCACCGACCACCTTGCTGCCGCAACTACCACTGGCTGCCTCAGCAATGCAGGCATAGAATACGGCCCATTCGGACTCAATATCTGGTCCTCCCTCGAGATGCAGGCGAAGCTCTGCCGGAGATGAGAGTTGAAGACTCGACGAACGGGAGACTCTGCCAGACGTTCCCAGCACACTCTCACTACGCGTTTGGGTCTACCAGGTCTGTCCGGCATCTTTCCCCGCCATCTAATCCAACTCATCACCAGGTGGTGATGAGTTGACAGCTCAGCCCCTCTCTTTCCCCCCGTGCCCAGAACATGCGGACGCAGGTCTGATGATACGACCACAAAGTCGATCATTTCAATGGATATTTTGTATTTGCCCACCAATTCCCATTTAAAGCATGCAGCAAAATTTCCGTGAGTGTGCCTATTGATGTTGGATATGTTCAAAAAATGATTAGAGAGAGTAGGACGTGGTGCTGAGGTGAGCAGGCGGATGGACAGTAAGGTGGATGGAGGGGGAAGATCTGAGGGAGCGAGAGCTGGTGGCAGGATTCTAATTCTAATCTGGATTTAACGTGTAGCCAGTGGCGCGCTGCTGCATGTGGGGAAATGCGGGGGTTTTGCTAATAACTGGGCAACTGAAATCTGGACCATTTGAAGCTTATGGAGGGATTGGGATGTGGCAGGTGACCAGGCTGTGAACAAGAACAGAAGAAGCGTGAGAATGACACCCACTCGCTTAATCTGGGGGGACTATGGAGGTGTTGATGCTGATGGAGATTCTGTCCATTTTGGATTGAGTAGATTTGCAACCAACAAGCAGGATTTCTGGGTTTTTTTCTGTTAAGGTTGAGAAAGAGGATTTGATTTCGGATAAGTCTTTACCATTTTGCTTTAGCCATTTTGTACTGAGCTGCCAGGACACATATGTCAATACTAATATCCTGCTAGCCCCGCTCCATTTTTACTACAATGAATTGCACTACTTTTTGCCTCTTTGCGTTACAAAAAAGACACACACAAATCACAAAAATAGCAAAGTGAGTATTTTTCCTAAAAGGTCTGGTCAAATTCCAAATTGTGTGACTTCAAGGGGAATTTAAACTTTAGAGGTTCCATTCCATCGCCCAAAGTCAGCTGGGATAGGCTCCAGCATACCTGCGACCCAATGAGGGGTATAGAAAATGAATGAATGAAAAAAAGGTTCCATTGTATTTAAAAAGTAGTTTTTCAAGTCAAGATGGTGCTTTATATCAAAGACTTTCCTGACGATGGCTCATCTCCAGCAGAACCCATGCGACTGTTCTTTCTCCAAAAGCAGACAGCTTTATCTGCGTCCTGTACTGTTGTTGTACAGGCGAGCTTAGGCAGAGGAAATGAGTCTGGTCCTCTCGTCCACCTGGCAGGTCCGACAGGTATAGAATCTGTAAGCAGACTCCGATGGGCCTTGTTTTTGTTTCTGTCACCGTTGACATACTTTTGTGTCAGGCTGAAAGTGATTCTGCAAGAGAGAATCTCTTTGAAGCAAGACTTTAGAGGTAATGCCTATCGTTGCAGGGGTCTTTTCATGTATGGTTTGAGGTTTTTATTTATTTATTATTTATTTATTTAACCAAAACGACACCATACAACAGCACAATCAAGCCCAGGAATGTCTTTAACAGTGTGCCAGTCTTGGGGTGGTGCTTTATTAAATAAGATTCCTGCTTGCCCACCCATTGGTGCCATCTTTTCGAAGTCAATCTAGTCTAGTGAGCTCTGCAGGCTCACATCACATCTCAGTGCAGACTGAAAAAGCAAAGAACAATGTGCGCTCTTTCCTTCCATCTCTGGTTTAATTTGTGTAACCTGAGACGGTCTAGAACCCGTCGGGTAACCCATCTCATAATCACACTATTGTCCAAACGGTAGAGGCTGAAAAAAAACTTTCTTGTGTCAGACTTTCATTCCAAGTCCTATCCAAGCATGCTGCGTTGGTGGTGTTTGTCCGGTGAGGCTCTGCGGGTCTCTGGACTGTCCGCTCTCAAAGCGGATCCACATGCAGAGCTTTTGTATGCGGGAACAGGCAGAACAAGTCAGACCACACGGGCGCCTAAATGAGTACACGGTACACAAACAGATGAGCAGGAAAGTACCAGACACTTAAGGGCACTGGGACACGATACTCCATACACAATACAAAACTACTCCAATCTATTTAAAACAGCTTAATAGCAGCTCTTAATAGCAGCGTACATGCAAAGGCATCCTGCAGGTGATTGTTTAGGACCACGCAGCTCCCTCCCACCGTCAGACTGAGACGTGGGAAGTCATGTGATGTGATGATCAGTAGAGGAGCAGACATATTGGATGAGTGGCAGATTCAGGTGGACAAACAGGTAAAGGGGTTTCTTTTCCATCTGGACACGTTCACACCAAAAAGTGACATTGACTGCACTCAGTGCTTTTGTAACTAACATATACCATGTTTTGTTGGTTAATAGAGTTCAAGTTGAATTTGGTTTATTGCTTGATTTTGTTGTTTTGTTTATGTCTCATGTATGTTCTTATGTGTGTCCTCTGATATATAATTTCATTTTTTGAGTCTTGTGTCTGTTGTTTTTTTTTTTTTTACTGGATGCTTCTCTTCAGAACTTCAGTCAGTGGTTGTTGTATTTAAAAGTGCAAATTTATATTTTTGTAAATTGGTAATTAAACGCACATTTTCAAAGTAATTTTGCACATTTTATGTACATTTTTAAAATATTTGCTATATAAAAAGTACATTTTTAAAGTAAATTTGCACATTTCATGTAAAAATGTTTAATATTTGCTATATAAAAAAGTCAATTTGTAAAGTAAATTTGCACATTTTAGGTAATTTTTTTTAAACATTTGCTATATCCATCCATCCATTTTCTATGCCGCTTATCCCCAATAGGATCACGGGGATGCTGGAGCCTATCCCAGCTGGCTTTGGGCGAGAGGCAGGGTACACCCTGGACTGGTCGCCAGTCAATCGCAGGGCACATATAGACAAACAAACATTCACACTCACATTCATACCGATGGACAATTTAGAGTCGCCAATTAACCTAACATGCATGTTTTTGGAATGTGGGAGGAAACCGGAGTACCCGGAGAAAACCCACGCACGCACGGGGAGAACATGCAAACGCCACACAGAGATGCCCAATGGAGATTCGAACCCTGAACCTCCTGACTGTGAGGCCAACATGCTACCCAATAGCAATGTTAATAATAATAATAACAATGTCGCTGTAACCTGATAAGTTCACATCATGTTATATGCAAATACAGTAGAACGTTGTGCAAACTCCACACAGAGATGCCCAACGGAGATTTGAACCCAGGTCTTCCAGATCTCCTGACTGTGTGGCCAATGTGCTAACCACTCAGCCACCGTGCGGCCCCATTTGCTATATAAAAAAGTCAATTTTTAAATTAAATTTCCACATTTTAATGTAAGTTTTTAAAATATTTGCTACATTAAAAAGTACATTTTCAAAGTAAATTTGCACATCTTATGTAAAAATTTGTAATATTTGTTATACAAAAAAGTACATTTTTAAAGTAATTTGTTAAAAGTTTTTTTTTTTAAACATTAATGAGGATAAGCGGCGTAGAAAATGAATGAATGAATGAAGTAGGAATCATGTCAAAGCTTTTTCTCCCATGGCTGTCAATGTAATTAACTATGTATTATTCATTATGATTAACTACTTTGTTAAATGTATGTTATTATATCACTGTCTCTGTTGTCAGCAACAAAGTCTGTAATTACTGTTCTTTTGACATTTTTATTACAATTATTGAGTCACGCTAATTAAATGACACATTATTGTGATGTCAATTCTGTGTGTTTAAGAAAAAAACGAATACTTTATAATATTAAGCCAAGTAAATATATTCATATTTGTTTAGTAATCTTTAATGTGTGCAAATCCGAAAGAATATGTGCATCTGTTTACATGTTAACATGTAATTACTGATTATCCCAAAGTGAAACCACATGCTTAGATAGGGACACGCAAGATGGATAATCAGCCCCAGCTGACCCATGCAGCTCATTTACTTACATTCTTTTGTATCATTTCTGCTCTGATGGTTTCTGCAGCCAACTCATTGGCTCCTTTTTACCCAAGTTGTGTCCGTCAATACGCTGCCTTTGTTTTAACAGTGCCGCGCTCCTGTTGCTGTTGTCAATAGAAACAGTGCAAGGAACTTCTTCCGTGTTGTTTCACGGCACGGCAGTAAAAAAAAAAAAAAGTGCTGATTACAAGCATGCGTCACAACAGACTGTTTCCAACAGAAAAAGCAGGGACATTTCACATCTTAAATGCCGTGAGCGCCTCTCAATTGCGATCGATATCAGCCGTATGCTCGGTGCCCTAACTTCCTGTGTATGTGGATACACGTCCACTGCAGCTGTGGACCCAGTGGAACTGGTTTTGTTGTGGGTCGATGTGGGAAGCACACAATTTGTGTTGCCGCGATTACAAAGGGTGACTCCTACGTGAACCGCTTCTGGAAACAAAGAAGCTACAGAGAAAGAAGAGGAGAAAACTCTCCCCACTCGTTGTCTAATAAACTTAATAAGAAGCTGGCTCTCCCATGCTTTTGTCTAATCAGCGCATCCCTCCCTCCCCCCGTCACACACGCTGATTACCTGGTAAAATGCCCGGTCATTAGACGGCTCATTTTACACGTATGTGGTTCCCTTGGGAGCTTTGCTGTTTTTGATAGCAGGTTATTTCATTCAGGTCATTTCTGTTTGGCTTCTATTAATACTTAACCCGTGAGAAATGCTAAGAATGTTTCACACTCTTCTGGCTCCAACCTTCATTCTTCACCGTTCTTCTATAAAGTGTACATTCACCATATTTTGTAAATATGTTTATCTGATATTTGTATTATTATACTTATATAATTGTCAATTTCCCTTGTAGATCAATAAAGTCCAAGTTACTCCCACCAGAGCAGTGGTTCTCAGTTACTTTCTGTCGCGCCCCCCATTTGAAATACTATTGACAAGTGTCTATTGACACGTGTGTAAGTATCAGGCAAGTCATTTTGTATAAGCTTACCGGGTGATAAATATCACTTTGATATTTCATCTGAACCCCTATCCCTTTAGCCCCTTTCCACACAGCAGACTAAACAATACACTGTAGTAGTGATAAGCCTGTTTTGTGCTTTCCACATCCTCGAGGTTCGTGCGGCTCAGTGCGGACAAATGACGTCGTTTTCGCAGCCACGCCCCTCGAGCGTCCCTTTTCATGCCCTTTCAAGCCGTGTCCAATTTGGGGAGAAAGATGGTAGAGAAAAAAAGGGATGCTGTGAAATAGAAAATGCACAGCCTATTGCATGAGGCACTGAAGCACAGTAGTTTAAGAATAAAGAAACATTCCATTCCATTTTCTTCCGCTTATCCGGGTCCGGGCCGCGGGGGCAGCAGTTTCAGTTCAGTTTCAGCAGTCCAGACTTCCCAGTCTCCGGCGACCTCTTCCAGCTCAGGACACCAAGGCGTTCCCAGGCCAGCTGTGAGACATAGTCCCTCCACCGTGTCCAAGTCTTCCCGGGGGCCTTCTCCCGGCTGGGCATGCCCGAAACACCTCACCAGGGAGGCGCCGGGGAGGCATCCGGACTAGATGCCCGAGCCACCTCAACTGGCTCCTCTCGATGTGAAGGAGCAGCGGCTCTACTCTGAGCTCCTCCCGGATGGCCGAGCTCCTCACCCTATCTCTTAGGGTGAGTCCAGCCACCCTACGTAGGAAACTCATTTCCTCCTCTTGTATCCGCGATCTCATTCTTTCGGTCATGACCCATAACTCATGACCATAGGTGAGGGTGGGAACGTAGATCGATCGGTAAACAGAGAGCTTTGCCTTCCGGCTCAGCTCTCTCTTCACCACGACGGTCCGGTACAGCGCCCGCATTACTGCAGATGCTGCACCGATCCGTCTGTCGATCTCATGCTCTAACCTTTCCTCCCTCGTGAACAAGAACCCGAGATACTTGAACTCCTCCACCTGAGGCAAGACCTCACTCCCAACCCGGAGGGTACAGTCCACCCGTTTCCGACTGAGAACCATGGCCTCGGATTTGGAGGTGCTGAGTCTCATCCCAGAAGCTTCACACTCGGCTGCAAACCGCTCCAGTAAACGCTGAAGGTCACAGCCTGATGAGGCCATAAGGACCACATCGTCTGCAAATAGCAGAGACGAGATCCTAAGCTCACCAAGCTGGACTCCCTCAACACCTTGACTGCACCTAGAAATTCTGTCCATGAAGATTATGAACAGAATCGGTGACAAAGGGCAGCCTTGGTGGAGGCCAACGTTCACCGGAAACAATCTCGACTTACTGCTGGCAATGCGAACCAGGCTCCTGCTTCCATTGTACAAAGACCGAATGGCACGTAGTAGCGGGCCACAAATCCCGTACTCCCGGAGCACCCCCCACAGGACACCACGAGGGACACGGTCGAATGCCTTTTCCAGGTCTACAAAGCACATGTAGACTGGTTGGGCAAACTCCCACATACCCTCCAGGACCCTTGCAGGGGTGTAGAGCTGGTCCAGTGTTCCGCGACTGGGACGAAAACCACATTGCAGCTCCTGTAGCCGAGGTTCGACTAACGGTCGTACCCTTCTCTCCAGCACCCTGGAGTAGACTTTCCCGGGGAGGCTGAGGAGTGTGATCCCAGTATAGTTGGAGCACACCCTCCGGTCACCCTTTTTAAAAATGGGGACCACCACCCCAGGCAGCCAGTCCAGAGGTACTGTTCCCGACTTCCATGCAATGTTGTAGAAGGCGTGTCAACCAACACAGTCCCTCTACATCCAGAGCCTTGGTGAATTCCAGGCGAAACTCGTTTCCCCCCGGATCCTTGCCACTGGGGAGTGATTTAACTACCCCATTACCTCAGCCACGGTGATAGAACTGTCCACAGACGTATCCTCAGACTCTGCTTCCTCTACGGAAGGCATGTCAGTGGGATTGAGAAATAAGAGCAGGATTACTATTGCAACAACACATCATCAGTAGGGTAAAACTAACCTTTCTCACGACGGTCTAATCCCAGCTCACGTTCCCTATTAGTGGGAGAACAATCCAACGCTTGGTGAATTCTAGAATAAAGAAACACTGAAACAAATCCTTATTTGTATTTGTATATATTTTGTGATACTAAGTATTTGGTGTGCATTAAAAAGAGTGTTTGGTTTCCAAGTCAAAGCAGTCATGCCTTTTGTACGCACTTTCTAATGAGCACGAGTTGCCTGTGCTTTGCATCTCGCCTCCTTTGCGAAGGATGAGTGAACCTTCTCTTCCTTTTCTGGCCTTTTCATCAAGAAGTAGACGATCAAGTGCCGCCATGTTGGAAGTCGAGTAAACGATGGCAAACTTATTCCGCTCTGGTTTAGTGCTGCCCCCTGCAGTTTGGGAGCAGATGCCGAACGGAGTATGCAGTCACTCATGAGCTCCCAAGAGGATTTTCGCATGGCTTGTTCGTGCGGAAAGTATAACCAAGCCTTTAGCGTGTCTTTGCAGACAATACTGTGCTGTGTGTTATACAATATTTAATTCGATGTACAATTCTTTTCTGTCATGCCCCCCAAGGAACAAAAACGTTTTCACGCCACCTCAATTTGAAATACTATTGAGAAACGGATAATATCTATTTATTGTTCTGCACTGTACAGCTAGACTAAGAGCAAACGTGAGCATTTGTGAGCAGCAGTACGGTTGTTTGCCAAAAAAAAAAGTACAATAGATGCAGTATTTGCTTTGAGGATGTTGTTTGATAAGTACAGGAAAGGTCAGAGGGAGCTGCATTGTGTTTTTGTAGATCTGGAGAAAGTTTATGACAAGGTGCCCAGAGAGGAACTGTGTAAACTGTGTTGTTTACTTAGGGTCAACAGTCCAGATCAATGGAGAGTGTGGAAAAGAGGTGAAGAAGCGTGTGCAGGCAGGCTGGAATGGGTGGAGAAAAGTGTCGGGTGTGATGTGTGATAGAAGAGTTTCAGCTAAAATGAAAGGAAAGGTGTACAAAACTGTGGTGAGACCACTGATGTTGTTTGGTTTAGAGACAGTGCCGCTGAGAAAAAGACACGAGGCAGAGCTGGAGGTAGCAGAGATGAAGATGCTGAGGTTATTTTTGGGTGTGACCAGGATGGACAGGATCAGGAATGAGCACATTAGAGGTACTGCACGTTAAAGGTTTTGGAAATAAAGTTAGAGAGGCCAGACTGAGATCGTTGGGACATGTCCAGAGGAGAGATAGTGAATATATTGGTAGAAGGATGCTGAGTTTTGAATTGCCAGGCAGGAGGCCTGGAGGAAGACCAAAGAGGAGGTTTATGGATGTAGTGAAAGAGGACATGAAGGTAGTTGGCGCAAGAGAAGAGGATACAGAAGACAGAGTTAGATGGAAGCAATTGATTCGCTGTGGCGATCCCTGAAGGGATAAGCCGAAAGGAAAAGAAGAAGAAGAAGACTGTACAGACTGAACTCGAAACTGAAACCAAGACAGTACAACAAAATGCATACAAAACATATCCACGAGTCAAATTGCATGTTGAGTACAATACATTTGTACATGTTGGCAGGTCTGCAGTAGCACTGAAATGACTTACTGCCTTTCATGCCCCTCCAGACAGTTCACCGCGCCTGCCCAGGGGGGCCCGCCCCACTAGTTGAGCAGCACTGCTGCAGCAGGTTTTTCTTACTATGCTGGCTGATTACTGGGCTGAATTCATTGTACAGTATGTGTGCATGCGTGTGATGGGCAACACTGGGGTCACATACTTTATCTTTATGCTCCTCTTGCTAATCTTTCACACACACAAACACCCACGGGGGATATCAACACAAACATTCCTTTGAGTCAAATCGAACCTAAATCGGGCATGATGCAATTCCTCCTCTTGCAGCTGCCAATCAGCGCATGTGAATGAATTGTCCCATAAATAACACCGCTAATGCTTGTTCTCCCTCGGGCGCTGTTATGTAACGTGATAATCCTGATCGATACGCTTCGATGCCCCAGTGCAACCGGTATTCCCATATAACCCCACACTACTGCTGAGGCCGGTGCTGCTAATTAAATTCTGTGTAAAAATACAATATTGTGAAGTCAGCAGAGGTCAATCTACAACAGCTGACAGAGCCCAAGAGACTTTTACGTAGTAAGTAGTAATTAGTAAATAGTGATAGTCATTAAATGTGCGCTACTACCTCCCCAATCTTCTTGGCCTTTTAAATGCTATTACTCTATGCTGTGCTGTTTTCTAGTATGTCAGTGAGTACTTTCTAAACGCACTTTGTGATTGATATCAACCTCCGGTGTACACAACATACTGCTATTCTCAATATCACACTGACCGACTATGAGACCACCCTAAACATAAGACGACACCTCTTTTTCAAGACACCTTTTTTAGAAAATTGAAATAAAGACAACATCACATTACAGTAAATTCATATTTTTTAAATCGCATTTTCAGTATCAGTGAAATAACAACAGGTAGAAAACAGCAATAAAAAAAAAAAGCAAGAGATGTGCCTTAGCTGCTCCACAGTTATTCTTAACGCCTACTCTGTTGTTTAAATACACTTTTTTGACATCTCTCCAGGTCACTAGTGTGTGTGAGTGATAGGAAGAAAAGCTCTGACTTTCTGGCCTGTTTGGCACCACCTACTAGTTTGCACGTACAGTATAAATCTCTAAACCTCGGATATAGTGTAAGAATTCTAAGACAAGTATATTTGAGGCTTTTTTTGAGGGGAAAAATGTTGTTAAATATTCCTAATGTTTGTGAGGGTTTTGATCCAGGACCACATGCCGAAAGTTGAGTAACTGAGATGCCCATAAAAATGTACTTTTTTCCACATTCCTAAAACATGCATGCTAGGTTAATTGGAAGCTACTTTGTCCATAGGTATGAATGTGTGAATGTGCCGCCTCTCGCCCGGAGTCAGCTGGGATAGGCTCCGGCAAACCCCCACAACCCTACTGGAGGATAAGCGGCAAAGAAAACGGGGGGATGGATGTATAGGTACTCAGCACTACCACAGCGGTTTAGCTTTTATTTTGTGAATTGATTAAGCTGTGGCAGCGTCAGAGAACGCTATTTATACATGAATTTTACTTTTCAGTCTCTGCACACAACTGTGCTGTGTGCCAAACAGGACCGCCAAACAGGACCGCCAAACAAGTACGAAATCTCAAATTTTGATGAAAAAAAGCTGTCAGTGAAGCATGAAGACCAACATAAAAATGACTGTACATTTTACCTGTACTATCATGTATTTATACATTATTACAAACTCATGGTGAATTAATTGTGTTTTCTGTAGAAAAAAACTGGCCTATTTTCAAGAAGAAAACAAATTCTTTTGCATGTCAAATGGCGGCTATTGACCTCATTAAAGGTGTTCATAAATGGATACGGCTGCCTCGGTAGCAGCCTCCTCAGTTGCAGTTTGCATGTTCTCCCCATGCGTGTTTGGCTTTTCTCCCGGTACTGGCGGTTTCCTCCCACATTCCAAAAACATGCATGTTAGGTAAACTAGCGACTCTAAATTGTCCATAGGTATGAATGTGAGTGTGAATGCTTGTTTGTCTGCCCTGCAATTGGCTGGCGACCAGTCCAAGGTGCAGCCCGCCTCTCGCCTAAAGTCAGCTGGGCAGGCTCCAGCATACCCCCGTGACCCCAATGAGGATAAGAAGTAGTTCACCATGACTGAGGATGAGATTGGATGTAAATAGTAGCAAATCCTAACCAGCAGACCAACAGAGACAAGTATGGTAGCCTTTTTTTTTTGGCTGCTGCTGCTGCTGCTTTTTGGGTTTGTAACTTAAAACCAAACTTGACTTTGAAATGGTGCACCTTTGTTACCGACCTGGAGTGTTCACAACACTACGCTCCGGCTGAAATGTTGCACGCTACAATGTTACTATTGTTAGCACATTTGAAGCATTTCTATTGCAGCCATGTGGCAAATACTGCCATTTACTTATCTTTGCTTGGACACGTTTTTGCCACTTTTGAAGAAAATTGTCATTATCTGAGACTCTGTGCATTATTATTGATTGCACAGCAACATAAGACTTCTGTTTTTTATTAATATATTGATCCCATCAAACAAAAATATGTTCATCCAGCAAGTCATTTTAGATGTGTCAAAAATAAATACACATTTAATCTGATTCTATTTTTGTTTGTCTTTTCAGTTTCAGTTTCAGTTCTTGCCCGTGCCTTACAGCGTGCTTGTGGATATAATGTGGCCATTGACATATCTGAAAATACTGTAAGAATGTCACTTTCATATAATTGGCTTATTTATTAATTCATTCATTTCCTATACCGCTTATCCTCATTAGGGTTGCGGGTATGCTGGAGCCTATTTAATAATAATAATAATAATAATACAATCAATACCTACATCAACAAATCTTATGTTATGTCGTATCAAATTGTATCATTGCGCACTGTACCGAATTGTTCTCCATCCATCCATCCATTTTCTATACCGCTTGTCCTCATTAGGGTCGCGGGGGTATGCTGGGGCCTATCACAGGTGACTTTGGGCAAGAAGCGGGGTACACCTTGGACTGGTTTCCCTATCAGTTGCAGGGCAGACAAACAATCCTTCACACTCACATTCATACCTGTGGACAGTTTAGAGCCAATTAACCTAACATGCATGTTTTTGGAATGTGGGAGGAAACCAGAGCACCCGGAGAAAACCCAGGCACACACAGGGAGAACATGCAAACTCCACACAAAAATGCCAAGCGGAATCGTTCTGTTTGTAAAATGATCAATCATACCGAGCTAGTTATTCATTACGTATTGGAGATGCAGACAAACCCCGAGGCCACGCGTAGGAGACTCTAAGATGCTTCTTCTCTGCATAGGAGGGCAGTTTGTGTGTCATGTTGTATGTGTGAGATATGACGATATGGAAATGCGGTCAGGGATGCCTGTGGCTACACCGTGCCAATGCCATTCTTGTTTTGGGAGTAAGCAGACGCAACTAGGCACAAGAGGTCCACTGAGGATGAGAAGCAGCCTTTTGGGGCGCATGATTGAGCGGTGGTCACTAGAGGGGGTGGTGTTAAAGCTCAAGTGTTCTCTCTGTCACACTGTCTTCATTGACGGAGTCACTGCGGGGTCAAAAGGGTGGTATTTGTTCATTGCTGCAAAGAAAAGCTGCCATTGAGCACTAAGTGTGTAGGCATGACACAAAATAGGGCAGTGGATATTTTAGGAAGCAGACGACTACAGTGGTGTTTTTATATGACACGAAATGGTACACCGCCTGGCACTGGGAAACAAGCAGAAAAAAAAAACTTGTGCATGTTTTTTCACACTTCTTCTCCAACACGAATGAATTATGAATCGAACGTTACAAAAATAATCCCTGATTCATTCGAAAATGTTCATAAAATTGTAACAACGTACAAGGTGCGGCAACTCTTTCCTAGTACATGGACTCTTGTTGCTAGGCAGTTGACAGGGCTGTAGCATAACAAACATAAAAGGAAGATACGCATGTGGTTAGCATGTCTGCCTCACAACCAGGTGGACTTGGCTCAGGCCCGTGTGGCGTTTGAGTGTTCTTCCCATGCCTGCATGGGATTACTCCTGATTTCTTCCCACAGCCAAAAACATGTACTGGATTTAAGGTTAACTGGAGACTGTAAATGTGCATAGTTGTCAATGTGAGAATGAATGGGTGTTTGTCTATATCAGGGGTTGATCCAATTCGGTATTGGTATGGTTCTGATACTACCGTAATTCAGGTACTGGATGCCGAATGCTTTGATCCATGAGCCATGTCTGTGCTTTAATCTTTTCAGCAGGTGGAATCTCAGGTGGATGCCACATGTACAACACACACACACACACACAATGCCGGACATGTTCACACCCACACAACAACACCAAACTTGCCGATCCCGGAAGTTATGCGCGCTCTTTATTGTTCTGTGTTCTGTGACACACAGAACACAGAATCACACAGAATCTGACACTCTTTTACAGCTATTTAATCAGACCTGAACACATCAACAGCGGTGTGATTCCAACAAAATATACTGTGTGTGTCTCCAACTCACAAACGCGTCGACGTTCGGACGCTCCGAACAACACATCTTTGGTATGGGTGTATGTGTGGTGGAAACAAACACAAATACAAAACAATAAATACTGTACATGGATATTCTTATCACTCATTTTGTAACTCTGAATGAGGAAGTAGAATATGCTGTATTTAAGTACGCTCGGAAATCCCAGAAAAGACAATCAGCTAAAATCATCTTAAAAATGTGGTGTCTTTGAACGCAAATCCTCATTGCTCGTAACAGTTAAAGTGTGATTTAAATGTTCTGTTACTATTACGGAAACTAGGCTTCCATCCATTTTCTATGGCGCTTGTCCTCACCAGGGTGGCGGGGGTATGCTGAAGCCTACCAGCGGAATTTGGGAGGAGATTAATCATGATTAATTAATTTGAAAAGCGTGATTAATCTGATTGAAGATTGTAATAATTTGACAGCCCAATTGAGAATTTAAATACCCTCTGAATGTTTCCGTGAATGTTTCCATATCATCCGTGGAGGAAGACCTATTATTTTTACGTTTTAGGTAAAACAAGATTTTCACACACATCAGCCTTGACTTTGGAAAACCGTGTCCGTGATTTTTGACTCTTTTTTGATATGTTCAGGACCAAACCAGTGTTTGTGTTAAGGTCATATCGGGTTTTTTTTCGTTTCGTAACCGATTACTCAATTAATCAAGACAACAAGTTTCTGATTAATGAATTACAAAAATCATTGTTAGTTGCAGTCTTACTCTGAACATAGAATATGAATAAATAAAAATCAACCTAAAGTCCATACTGAATAAGAAACAGCATTCAGGCTGATGGGGATTTATTTGACATATTGTTTTATCATTGTTAATAGAATTTCCACTTTGACAGACTTCTGCCTTGTATTGTACGCTATTCTAAATTAATGCACCTGAATTTTGTACTATATTTTTCTAACATGTCTTTAGAAAATGTGTTATCAAAATCTTTTTGGCTGAGAGAAATCATATTTTAGTACTTTCTCAGTGCCGCATGCAGAGTCCAACACCTACTTCAGTTACTAAATATGGGTTGTAGCCTGGCAAAAGACTTAAGTTCTTTCAAATGAGAAGGATGGAGTGCTCAGTGGGAGGGAAAACAGACTGATGAAAAGTCTGACAAACCATAAACTAAAGGTGGTTTCTAGATAACAGAAGTGTGGAATGTTGAGGAACCGGCTATCATATCAGTCAGTGCTGAGCAAATCACTTTACAGTATTGCTGTCCACTGATTTTACATTGAAGGCAGTTGGTATCAGCTTATACTTCCTCAAATCTAAAAAAAGAGGGTATGTATCAATAGCATCTTTTTACTGCCTGTCTAGTACTGCCGTATTGACATGATTTTAAGACACCCCATAATACCTGTTATTGGAAAAGTAGTATAGATGTCAAATATGGCCAACATTGTTGGCCAGATATTGACATAAAAATTTAATGTTAGATATCTGTATAGGGTTTATTTTCCATCCATCCGTCCATCCATTCTCTATGCCACTTGTCCTCATTAGGTTCACAAGTTTATGCTGGAGCCTATCCCAGAAGACTTTGGGCGAGAAGCGGGGTACATCCTAGACTGGTCTCCAGTCAATCACAGGGCTGACGAACAAACATTCACACTCTTATTCATACCTATGGACAATTTAGGGTTGTCCAGAGGGAGGCACAATCGGCTCCCTCTGGCGGACACAGTCAGCTGAATCATTGCAGTGCCAATGAACTGCCTTGCTGGGAAAAGGCGCATGATGGGAAGAAGTTAAATAGTTGTTTTTCTTTCTAATTGGTACTTCTTTTGTATATTTCGGGGTTGCCTTTTGAGCGTCAAGTTGGTGTGTTATGATTTTAGTGTTCTTTCTAAGATGACACCGTGAGTCATGTTGTTATACTGAGTACTGACCTTCTGCAATTTCCGATGCTTGATTAAAAAAACAGCCTAAAAGATTTTTCATACTTTCTTCTGGGTAAAAATGTGTATGCATTCAGTTCAATACTGTCCATTTCAATATTGACTTAACTGGCTAACCACAGGACAGGGATATCTTTCCTTGGTGCTTATGTGTGCTGTTGCAATTAAACGCTATTCACTGACTCTACAACTGCCATCTTCCTGTCAGAGCACACACTGCTGACTGCAGAATCTACCTTTTGGTTTTAGTGTGTTTTTCCAGTTTTAAAAGAGTTCAATGAAAGATCGCACATTACTCAGCGCTATTCTTGTGTGGGTTGATGATTAACTAAGGTCATTGTGATGTTTGCTGATGCCTCACTGATGTCGTCAGATTATTAGTTTTTGTGTAAGTGAGTACACTTGAACTCTTTGGTTAGATATCCTCATAGGTATTTGTTGGTGTCATGTGAACACTCTCCTAATGTTTTCCTCCATGAAGTCATAGTGACCTGATAGGGTTTATGAGTAAATGTTGACTAAAGCCAATCAATGTTGGATGGTCCATTTCAATGATGATGTCATGGCTGTAGCATTATGTAGCCAGTAGAACTGAACTTGACTGTTGTTTATGGACCCGGTTTCGTGAGGCTGATTTGGGTTTTGCTCCAGTTTCCAACCTTTGTGTGGTCATGTGATGTAACCCAGTGTGTGCTGTGTGGGAGTTTCAAAAGGAACCTGCACAGTTACCCCTCAAATGTAAACAAACTTTGATATTAGGCAAAAGAGTGCGTTCTCTGTGGGGGTAGAGGATCTGGAGCTTTAGAACTATCCTTTTTTTTTTGCGAGGCTGTGTTGAGTGACCCGGATGCATACACTAGTGTGAAAGAAGCATCCGTGGGAGTGAGCATTTGGTGCATCAGAAACCGACAAGTCGGAGCTTGTGTTCTGTGAACTATCTTTGGAATTTGGCTTTCTCTCTGTCTGTTGTTGTGGTACTGCTGACTGACCCGTGTGTCTCAGAGGGTCTGAAATGTCCCCTCTTCACGCTCAAGTGTCAGACCTCATTCAACTATTTTGGGTGAGTTTGTGCTTGAGAATGCGCTTGAAAGTTGCAGGTTTTGTTGTTTTTGTGGTTGTCATAGATGTGGCAGTTGTGTGGTTTTCTCCTAGAGTGTGGTCATTATGCTGAGAAGACGAGGGGCGACCACACTTTCCATAAATACACCACAGATTGTACATCAAAAATACATTGTCACATATTTAGTTGCTGCCCAATGAAAAGCATGTAACAGCGAACACTATTCATCCCAAGACATTGAAGGGCTCAATTTAAATAAACTTGACCATTACAAAATAATAAAAATTGTATGCCCCGGTGTCAAACTGTCACGATTATAACATGCTTTAATGTCAACGTAACGTTTTGTGTAACATTCTTCACTATCACACAAGTATATAATTAATTTAACCGCTATTACTTTTGCCATTAAAATAATGTACTCACCCTTTGAGGATACACGTGCAAGAGAAGGATTGCCGAAGCCGAAAACACTCATTAACATCAGTAACTGTCAAAAAAGTGTAAAAAAGAACTTAACCCCTACTAACATTAGCGCATAAAAACAATACATTGAGTTCTCACCCTTCGATGATATGTGTGCAAGAGAGGGAGGATTTCTGAAGTCTCTTTCTGTAACATCTTTAGCTGTTTTGCAAGTGTAAGAGGAAGCTAAACGCTGTATTTTAAAAATGTACTGTGTTCATCATTAACTTGCCACCTGACGTGCACAAGGAGATGCATGATGTTGTTTCATATTAAGAGTAAATGTCAATTGTCATCACTGGCACCCTGAGAAAACATAAACACCCACAAGGGGAGACACATTGTATCACAACACTATAATATTATTATAATCATCACAATGTAATATTTCTACATAGATGGTTCCCTTTATTTGGGATTAGTGGCCTAACTTGTTTGATAAAAATGCTAACCTTGTGGAAAAACTTTGTAAAGGAATCATAAATCAAGAACAGGGCACTTTGTAATTAGGATGTGTATTGAGGCCCGCGTGGTCTGTCGAGGCTAGTTTCCTACACATCTCTCTATGCGTCTCATGATTTGCTCAGGCTCAGAAACTGAAGGGAAAACAAGCGGATCATCAAATTCTGTGACTTACCCTCTCCCACAGCTCAGCTTCATATGATGCTTTGGTCAGCTTGTCCTATTTTTTTGCCAGATGCTTAACACAAATCCAGTGGAATACAATACTTACAAAATACCATCAGCTACAGACCATGACCAGGTTATCATTCATTCATAGGATCAGTCATACACGTATAGAATTTGTGATAAAGTGTGTAATATTTGCCCTGCGATTGACTGGCGACCAGTCCAGGGTGTACCCCGCCTCCCGCCCAAAGTCAGCTGGGATAGGCTCCAGCATACCCGTGACCCTAATGAGGATAAGCGGTACAGAAAATGAATGAATGAATGAGTGTGTAATATTACTTACAATCACCTGATTTTCAGGGAGTGTGTTGACTAAATGTGTCCCCATTCAAAGTATTCAAATAACACGATTGTCATTATGTACTGTAATTTCCAGCAAGGTAACATTTTTTCCATTTGAATCAGTCTCAGTGAGTGAATTTATTAACGTCCAATCATGTTTTAAGAACAATCAACAAAATTGCGGATGACCTCAATCCTGAGTGCTGTGTCAGCACTCTTTTTCTGTGACCAAGTCTTGTCATGCTGATATTCCTTCTATTTAAAAAAGCAAAACAATTAAACCTGACTTGCACTTTTTTACACGAGGTTTGACTCGAGACATGCAACTAAAGACTTGAGACCTACTTGAGCCTTGCAAAACACTAACTTGCCCCCACCTCTGGACTTTTCTCAAACTGATTCTAGGGACACATATTACTGTTATAACATTATTAAAAATCACTTTGTGCAATAGGGGACCTTAAACAATACATTGATGGGATTTCATTAGTGCGGATGTACCTACTTTTGCTATATTGTATATTATATTGGCTTATTAGCACCTGTATGCATTAGTGGAGGGTTTTACATTGTGGCAAATGGCACCATGAATAAAAACATGAGCAGCTTTGATCCAAGTCTGTTAGAGTGGACTCGAGCAAAGGGGGCCAAAGTTGCTGCTGCTGCAGCGCTCTTTTGCTTCACTCTTTTTTATACATTTGCATAATTGGTGAAACTGCTGAGGGCACCAGTGGATATCACTTGATGATGTATTCCAAGTGAAAACTGCCAGGATGTTTCTATGTCACAGCACACAGACAAAAAGTAATATTTGAGAGGCGGGCAGCGCAACAGTTTACCTATCTAGACTCCAAAAAGGACCATGTTAGAGTGGAACCCCTGGATCGTTCCAAAAGAATTTTTGTATGCCGAATTTTTTTGTAACCCGAACAACATTTAACATGAAAATTGGCTAATTCGTTCCACTGACCCAGAAGACCCCTCATACAATGGAAAAAAACACCGTTTGGGACATTTAATACTGTATAAATACAGAGTATTGTAATACATATGTAATGTAATAATAAAACCTGAAATAGAATGTATATTGACTTAAAATTCTAAAAGTTTCTTACCTTTAATACGAAGCGAAGTGCAGTACAGTACAGTACTTGCAGCGATAAACCAATCAGTGAACAGTACGTAATACGTACGCTGGAAGCGACAAACCAATCAGAGAACATTACGTCATACGTAGCGCACGTACACTTCCGCCATGCCTCCATGGTATCCTACCCGTATGCTGCAAAACAACAATCTTGCCGAGCTCCGGGCGAGTTACGCCAAAATACAGTATGTGAATGGATTGTGGATGCCCGGGTTAAGCTATCTGCTTATCTCTTGTCCGAGCTTTGGCGAAAGCCAGCATCATTGCCGAACAGCCGACTGAGAACGAGACTGACGGCCGACCATGATGACAGGGAACCCCAGCGTGTTTGACGGCGAAATTGCCCAGCGGTTCAAGTCAGATGCAGGAGATGGATTTGTGGGAGAAGAGGGATTAAAAAATACAGGGAGTGTATTGTTAAATTGAACAATGAAGTTCATCTAAACTCACTCTTTTGCTTCCGTTGCCTTTTTTTGTGCACCGTATGTTTTAACACGCGGCTTAAAATATGGTAAATCAGGAACAAGTTTTGGTAAGATCGACAAACTTTCGTAAAGCGAATTAATTTTTGTAAACCGAAGCAAAAAAAACAAAAAGTATTTTTGTATCCCAGATTTTTTGTATTCCGGGGGATTCATATCCCGGGGTTCCACTCTATATGATAACATCCCCTATGTTCTGTTACATCTCCAAATATTATGATGACAATGTTCTACGGTGTCAGATTTGCTCTATTTAATTTTGTATTTTATATAATTGTATTGAATCAACCGTGCCACCCAAAGAATGGTGGATATGATTGCACACTAGAACATTCACAATGCAGCTTGCTGGAATGACATATACAAATACAATGTACAGAAAATATATTTGAATGTGCAATATGTATGAGTAAAGCTTTGACTTTACAGGTATTCTAGAGATAAATCATAAAATACTTTTGAAAATTAAAAATATAAGCATTTTAAAGTCAAAATAGTGCAGCATGTTAACGATTTTTAAATGGTGTCTTAAATGTTTTACAGAGGCTGAATGCGAATGAAGGGAAAATCTCCTTTTTCATATTAAACTAACTACTGGAATTTGCTTCCAGGCTGTTTGAAACTGTCTGTAGATTTAAATAATTTTAGTAATCAGATTTTACTACCAAATATTTATGTGTAGAAATATGTGTATGTGTATCTATAATTGTATGTGTGTATATGTATGTATGTATCTATATGGTTATGTTTGTGTGTGTATCTATATGTATGCAATTGTATTTATTTTTTTCTCTTAATAAAATAACATAGTGTTGAATGTGCAGATGCTAAGGTTAAAGATAATTTAGTTTTGATGGTTTTATTATGAAATGTAATTTTTTGTGTTCACTTGTCCATGAACTGCAGATGGAAGTAGCAGTAGCTAAATCCGGTGCAGATCATCTTTTCTGTGAAAGATTAATGATCTTGTATATGGTCCTTGTCAAATAACTAATAAACTAAACTACACCAATAGACCGTAATAAGGAAATCTGATGAGAAAAATATGCTAAATAAATGTTTTGTACAGATGTTCTCTTTCTCAGTCCAACACGGTGAATCTTAAAGTACACCATCGTGATCAGCTTTTGCTTGATTGATATTATGCATGTCCACTGTTCTATCTGCAATATGAACTGATTTGGGGCGGGTTTCCAGGAAAAACGTATTGTCGTTGTTTATCCTGTTCTTAGCTTTATAATGCATGGTACCATTAGTGTTGGTTTCATAGGAATGTTGGGATTTGTGAATATTTTCTAATTTTTTTTGTTTCGGTGCACTTGCAAATCTGATGTGAACTTTAGCAAGTTACTAGTACGTGCCATGATCTATAAGTGTGCATATTTACTGTACACAAACGACACAATATTCAACATATTTGAGTATATAATAAACAGACTGCCATCATTCCTTCATTGGTACACTGAACACGTGATTACTATGAAATACAGGACATTTGCAATCAAAATAAGCACTACAAGAGGATTGAATTGCCCATGTGGCTCAGCAAAGATCTTTTTTTCTCCTTTGAGCTCTGCAGTTGTAACCTAGTAGGATTTTGGTTACGCAACAGGCTTGTGATTTGACATATGCTGCCCGAGCCATCAGTCTAAATATGCTGCGTGTTTTTTTCTGCTGGGATGTGAGCATTTCTGGAACAACTGTGAGTATGCAATGTGTAGGTTTCAATAGCTGTGTAATATCAGTGGCATTTTGCATGCATTGCTGTCCAATGGGAGATTGGCGTTGGGGGGTTTGTGTGTGTGTTTATGCCGTGCTGTTAAGCTCCAGCTGGGCTCAGAGACAGCTGCCTGTACACACTAGAGCAGCGCAGCTGATGACATCGACTCAAGGTAGTAAAGAGTGGAGAAAAAAAAATGGAGACAAACTAAAGAGAAAGAGCGTTTAAAGTATCATAAGATAAAGTGTAAATCTTCATGTCGTTCTTGCAACACTCATGTGGTCCTGTTTTTACAGAGCACCTTTCCTCCCCTGTGAGCCGTGTAATCAATGGCAACCACAGTCCAAACTCTTCCACGTCCTAGTAAAAACTTCCAAAACCCATTCCCGGCATCGTCCTTTTCACCGCGCTGCAACATGGGAAGCGTCGGCAGTCTGGTGGAGAGGCCCGATGTATCTCCGACCAAAGTGAACCAAGCTGTGCCCCAAGTGAGGCCCAAACAGTCCAGCAGTCTCCTAAAGAAAGGCTTCGCTCAGAGAGAGCTCCTCAACTACCTCAATATCACCAGGTGAGAGCTGCCTGGGAACATACCCGTGTTGTTGTCACGTGACCATAGCTGATGGCGTTTTGCCTAACAGAAAAGAGCCCAAAACCAACCAGAGCGGCGGCACCAAGAAAGACATTATCACATCTGGTGGCGGACGGGAGGAAAAAAACCTGTACGCTCGGGTCTTCCACAAAGATGGCACTGAGATTGATTTGACAAAGAACTCACTGCCAAGTGGGGGCAAGTATGAAAAGGTAAATAGTTACTTTGATGGGCAAAAGTACATTTTTAACATTCTTAACTGTCATACAAGTGTAAAAAGAAGGTAATCATATCGAAATATAACTACTCAGCCTTTGCCATTTATATCAATTATATATATATTTATATATTAGTATGTAATAAAAAAAATGATTCGATGCAGTGGTGTAAGTCCTCTTCCTGGCAGTGGGTGGAGAAATCCAACATTCATTATAGATATTATACATGATAGGTAGTTTATCACCAAGAAGCATCACCAAAAATGCCGTGTTTGTACAATGCACTCATGCATTTCAAGAAAATGTTAGAGAAAAAGAGAAACAGCGACTACGTTCAGATCCAGGATAGAGTAGGAAAGCTATCACTTCTCAGGGGCCACTGGTGAGGTCCTGCAGCAAGTTTCCATTAGATAGGTGCGATCCAACCAGTACAAACAACACCCAGTCTGCTGACACTGACAATAAAACCAGTTTGTTGTCCTTCCTAACACGGACAACAAACGTGAGACAACCGGATGAAAAAAAGCACCACTTTAGGGTACAACGTTGTTACTGTGAACATTCATTTGTTCAGTCTAGCCTAGCTCATCTCAGGTGAATTCTCATAAACCAGATTACAGCTGCCGTCGTCGCCGGCTATGAGTCCTAGGGTAAAACAGTCTATTAGGGCAGGCACAGCTAGTCAAGTCAACACAGGCTGCTTTTTCTCTTCCACTCAAATTCAATCAGTGAAGTGTGTGCAGTTAACTTACCAGCTTTGCCTTTACTGTAGCTTGATCCGCAGGAAGAAATGATTTACTGTAGAATTTAATTTTGACCATGATGCTTTGCAGAATTACAGCATGAAAACAGCTTTTACATTAAGGACTCATTATAAAGTAATAATGCTAAGGAAACTACAGACCTTTGTTGTGAAGTTACAGTTAAAATGTGTTAACAAAAACAATGAGTTGTGTACTAACCATTGACTGGTGACTGATAACACATGACGTCACACATTTGTTGTTCTGAGCAGCCAGGCCACAGATGGGCATACAGTACTGCTTTACCGTGTTCCATTTTCAGCTCTGTGGTCATCATCACACACTTCCTGTTCCATTGTTCGCTCCCTGCTGTGGTGGCATGACAAAAACCCAAATGAAATACATAAAGTAGATCTATGAAATATATAACTTAGCACCACATGGGGGATGGAGTGGCATACTGTGATTTAGGTTGGACACATTAATAACTTGTCAGCTGCCAATGTGGGTGTTTTATACTGATAAACAGTCAGTGGCTGGGCAATGGTTCTGGCAATGTATCAGTATTCCATTTAGGCATCTCTGGCAGCATCCTCCAACACCCCCATTGCTTGTCAGCAGCATCAATCAAACTCTTATTTCAGTGCTCATGGATCGAGACTCTAAGCTTCTTGTGCTTTTACTTGATGGCTGCAATAAAATCTATCAATTGATGCGAAGAAACCTGGAGGAAAAACAGTATTGATTTAAGTGGATGTTTAATGGCATCTCTTTTCGCTGCGATGGAATTCCCTAAGCTCGACTGTTTGCCTTTTTTCCCAGGCTCATTTGAGGTCGTCCGCCTTCAAACCTGTCACCCCCAAAAACTTCAGCTCCATGCAAAACTTGTATCCATCTTCTAAATCTGAGGACTTCGACCCCGGCCTCTCCAATGGGCTGCACAGAACCTATGCCCATGTCACTAAAGCTGTGTCCAGCTCCTCTTCCTCCTCCTCACCCTCTCGCCATGGAGGGCCAACCACTGGTAACAAGGTACGATGCCTCTCTCTCCTACTATCATTTCATAAACATTGCACCAGTGTTTTTTTTTCATGTAAAACCTGAGCAAAATTGGTGGAAAAGCATGTTTGCCATCAAGCAAAACAGGACTTAACAACTAATTGTCCATAAGCCATCTAGCGTTTAATGGGTGTCAAACTCGCAAAATCATATTTTATGGCCACCCTACTTGACATTAAAGATTAGTGTAACTGCAGGCCACGAAATGTGGGTGCCACCAAGTTGTTGGAACTAAGTTGTGCAATGAAGCATTGACAATAACCCTATAGTTCATGTTTATTTTGCTACTGCTGCGTAGGCTCATTCCTCAGTGCGTGGGCCAAGCCAGGAGGATGATAACCTGTCGGACTCGGGCCATAACTCGATGAGCAGTCTGCCGCCATACCGCCCCCCACTCCGCCCACACCTGGCTAACATCAGGTTTGTCTCCGCTCTGTTATTCCTGAAAAGGTGTTGATATCACTATGTTACAACTCTAATGGTCTTTATGGCGCTCTCTAGTGCATCCATGGGCCATATCAACACTATCGGCTCACTGGACCGCACCTCTTTTGGCGGCAAGGCTGCTGGCACAGGGGGCGTGGCCATAGGGGAGATGGCATGTCGCAGCATGGCCACGCTCAGCCGCCTGGTGCCGTATGGAGGGGAGGCTCCACCTCCATATGATTGGACTCTCTCCATGTCTGTTGAGGAAGTGGTGAGTACTGTCCAGATGTGTGTCTGGCAGGTAAAACCATGTCCACACTGATAAGTTTACATCCTCCAAGGTGCGGGATCTGGAGGAGCGTCTGGTGGAGAAAGAACACGAGCTAAAGCAGATGAAAAGAAACCTGGATGAGAGCGAGGGCGCTATCGCTCAGGTGAGTCATTTATCTGGCCTATCAGTCTCAATATTTTGCGTGAAGCCTTAGCCGCATGTGTCGGCCTGCATGCAGGTATTTGAAGGCAAACAGCGTCTGTGGGAGAAGGAGGTGGAGGAGCTGAAGCGCCTCTATGCTGCTAAGCTGCGCCAGGTTTCCCAGCATGCCCATCGATCCCAACAAGGTCTCCAGTTGCAGCTCTACAAGGCCCAGCAGGAGAAGACCCGACTTCAAGAGGAGCTGGATAGTGGAAAAAGAGAAAGAAGCAGAAACCAAGAGAAGGCGACCAGTCCGACCCTGGAGGAGACCCAGTGGGAGGTGTGGCCTTCAGAGACACATTATGACAGGGCGAAGCACTCACTTTGATGTAATTATAGGGAAATTGAGTAAATTCCAACATTGTTAGTCATACTCATTTGTGTTTTTCCCTACCTTAAAGGTTTGCCAGAAGTCGGGAGAGATTGCCTTGCTCAAGCAGCAGTTTCGAGACTCTCAGGCTGAAGTGACCCAGAAGCTGAGTGAGATATTCCAGCTGAAGACCCAGCTAAGGGAGACCCGCATGGAGCTGCGCAACAGGGACAGCCAGATAGATGCTCTGAAGGTAATCCTGCACAGCGCCCAACAGCACAGACGACCCTCTCAGAGTGCCAGTGACCACGGGAAAGGGGAAGAGAGCACTGGGGCAACAGGTACTTCCCATTACAGAAAGCACTCTACAATGAAAATCTAACCTAAAATTTTTATTTTTTTTACGTACATTTCCCATATGGTACGCGTCTTATCGCGTACACCGAGTGAGTCCAAAGTCAGCAGGGATAGGCTCCAGCCTGCGCGACCCTAATAAGGATAAGCAGCATAGAAAATTGATGGATGGATGAAGAGAGAGAAGTGAGCTCCAAATAAAAAAAATGATTTAAAAATATAACCACTACCTAGTTCTAAAATACACTTAAACTATAAGATGTTGGAGAGTGTATCTATTGGAAATGTTTAAGTTAAAAACCGATATTTACTAGATGAAGTGACATGTGTAAATACGTTTGTCAATATGGTTTCCGTGAGGCAACATAACTATTTTCTGAAAGCACTTAGTTCTTTTGGGTATTAAAATTAGGTTATTACCTCATTAATGCAACCAGGTCAGACTGCTCCAGTGGACCGCACATGAACCACGTGACCATCTTCTGCTTGTAGGAGGCTGTGTGGGCCCGAACGAGGAGCGTCTGCGCGCTGAGCTACTGCTGGAGCGCCGCCAGAGCGAGGCCCAGGCCATGGCTTTTGAGGAGGAGAGGCAGACATGGCAGACAGAAAAGGACAAGGTCATCCGCTACCAGAAGGAGCTGCAGGCCAGCTATTTAGAGATGTACCACCGCAACGCAGAGCTGGAGAGGGTGGTGCATCAGCTGAGCGTCAACCAGGAACGAGGAGGAGGAGGGAGCAGGAGTGGGACTTTGGAAAGAGAAGTGCCAGAGCTGAAGAGTGAACAGAAAGTGGAAAAACAAAAGGAGAGCCCATCTTCGGGTTTGCCATGGATTGACAGGATTGAATCCTCTGAAATTTAAATGTGACTTATTTTTGATGACAGCAAAGACAAGGCCTATATGTGCCCTGCGATTGACTGGCGACCAGTCCAGAGTGTACCCAGCATACCCGCGACCCCCGTGAGGATAAGCAGCATAGAAGATGGATGGACAAATGGAAAGACACGGCCTGCTTGGACCAAAAATAGGAAAAGATGATAGAAACACTTTTAGATTCAAGAGGAAGATACTGGGTCAAATGCTTGATACTTTGCTTGATTGTAATCTTAAAAAATCAAAGATGTGCTAAAATGACGCACAAATGCACAACAATCATACACTGCAATAACTGTAATCAAAGCAAGATTATGTTTAAATATAATCCAAATCATTTAAAAAGACATTTCTGACTAGTACATACATTTTTTATAGACTTATGGTAAATCATATTGAGTTAGAAATGCTTAAAAAAGTTATTTTATTCAGTAGTTCAATTCTTATTTTCTATAGCTTCACACGAGTGAAAATTTTCAAAAACGCTTTACATCATTTTGATGATTATATTTTCCAGCTATTAAAAACCCCAAATTCAATGTCTCATGAAAATGTGTCAAAAAGTTAAATATTGTAAACTACTTTGCACTGTTATCAGCAAATGAATGCAAAAACTCTAAATTGGTCTTAATCTGAATTGAATGCCTTAAATAGAAACTATATTAAAACTTTTTCTTTCATATCTTACATAATACGCACTAAATTCTGAGCTACATTCTATAAAACAGGCAAAATAATTACAAAAATATGCTTGAAAATGCTAGAAAACAGTAAACTGGTGTTCTGGCAAGTGAAATGTTCTTGTTCTGTTGGCAGAATAATTATCTTAATCAATATTTCTTAGATTTTAGTACATAAATATTCTTTGACAGGCAAATTGGTCAAAAACATAGTAAGAAAACATATCTTGTAAATCAAAATTTAGTATTTCAGCTATTTAATGGTCCACATTTCAGTGTGTGCAGTGTTACACCTTTTTAAATTGCCACCTCAGCATTAAATGACTGCACTGATCACTGAAAATTAAATTGTATAATATTGCAGAACCTCCTTGGGTGAGGTCAAATTTGGACTGAATTGGTGACAGTGTTTATAATACTTTTATTTGAAAATAACCAACCTTGCTTTGACTAGAAGAAGTGGTCCTCACACATTTGATGACGCGTACGGTCCAACTGTAGACTTCCCGCATTATCGAGCTCTTCCTAAATGTGAATCTGTAAGTAAGCAAATGACGGAGTCCCATGAGTGGGACAGTTTTGACAATAACCCAAGGATTCCGAAGGGATTTAATGTCAGCATTGGGAAGCTTGGTGTGGATTCAGGTAAGCTGCATGTGGAGGTGAAGCATCAAGGACTAAAGCTGTCTGGTACCAAGACTGTAACTTTATTTTTCTTGACTTTGTGAACATGAGAATGTTAAGCTATATTTTACCCCCCATTTCTTGTCAAACTGATGTATTTTGTAAATAGCTGTAATTTTGTAACTGTAACCAATGATACTTATTGATAGGATGTGTGGGACATGCATGATTTTTTACACACACAGGCATTGAAATATCAGCTGTCATTTGACCTTTCAGCATACTACTGTGACTTTTATCTGTTGTCCGAGTTCAAACCGCACACCATATATTTGCTGCTCTGAATAAAACATTGATTTTGGGTGTAAAAGTGCAAATCATATTTTTTTCTGATTAGTTAAGTCTGGGCTAGAAGTGAACAGAAATGTCAAAATACCCGAGGTAGAACCTCCAGAGTGCACCTGAGGGCCCAGACGTCTGCCGCTCCCTCAAAGGGCTTAAAGTCTCACAAAGTGTGCCAATAAAAAGCCAAGGACAAGAGCTTTATGGCGGAATCAACCAGAGAGCAGCAGAGGCTTTTGGAACTAATGTGGCTTTTATAGGTTTAGCTTTGGATGCTTATCTTGCAGGGGGCGGCGGGGGGCTGCAGGGATGGACACAATCCGCGTTTGCTTAGAAAAAGTATGAAATACTTTGAAATGATTCACCAGGTCCTTACCTCGGCATTTAAAAATATTATATAAACTGGCTTTAATATAACTGCAGAGCTCAGGGGAGGTTGGATGATTTGTTGAAGTGGGATGAGAGATTGTTACCTCACATGTTACTGTTCTGTAGGAGGGCTGCACCACTCAGTTTGCTGCCTTTCCTGAAGCGCTGCAATGATTTAAAAGCAAAAAAATAAAAGTCAATACAGTACTTCAAATTAAAGTAGCTCCATGGTATTAAGTTACTCTAATTATGTTCTAAAATTGACACATAAAAAAAAAGACTGCTTGCAATTAATTCCCTTAAACCAACAACAACAGATTGTACACAGAATGACATTCAATGACAGCCAACATTAGCAGCTAAACTTTTCCAAATTGCTATCATTAGGCAAAAACAATAAATGTGTGTGTGTTACGTTGACGTAGCTTATGCACTCAAAGCAGGACAAGGCGAGATATTATGCTGGCAGTATGTTCGAACGTTTGCACACCTCTAGGCAGCAGGAAGAACCCACTACACACAGTACCTTAAAGGTAAAACTAAAAGATTTTAGAATGTACAAGACAGCAACAGTGGCACCTAGTGGCAGGGCCCATTCAGATTTTGACATACTTTAGCATTACTTGAAGGCCAGTGGAGGAAGCTCTGTGGAGACAGTTTAGGGTATCTACTTATCACCACCCCTATGTTATTAATGGTCACCTTGGCCACCAAAATGACACATTTCTACATCTGCCACTGTTGAAGACATTTCAGTAACCATTTCACATTTTTTATCATAGAAAAACAAACGAGAGCAAACCAACAGAGAAGCACCTGTTGGAAATCTTTTCATTAGTTACATAATGATACAAAAGCTTTTAAACACCTCCCTGTAATTTCCAGTTGCAAAGTTTACAAACTCAAAGCAGTAACAATTTCAAATAACATAAGACAACAGAGGCCATCTGCTGAAAGTACATGCTGAGAGTAAATATGATTTATAATAATAATAATGAGTCCCATAAAGGTATTCTCTTAACTGCCTCAAATACAAATTCAATGATCTAACAAGCTGTGAAGTTGTACAATAATTTATCAACAAAAAAGTAAGTAACAAAAATGATGAAAAAATATATAGAACCAAAAACCCTCCTAACTGTGTTAATGACAGCCCTTCATAATTAAAACATGATCTGGCTGAGTATAGTGCAAAGTCCGTAGACTGATCAAGATGATGAAATGAAGGTTTTAGTACACAATATAACCTGTAGTAGACAACAAAAACAGTATAAGCCATTTCACTCAACTTAATTCAGTAGTTTCTAAATACACATTAGGATTTCCATAACTTTCAAGTTTATTTGATGCGTCAAATGTATAAGTCTTAAGAACCAACCTGGAGTATAAAGTTTTATTTCTGATGCAAGTATAGGAAACATGTCAGGATAAATATGTACAAATAAGTTGCATCACACACAGGAAAGCAGGAAATAAAGAGACTGTATAGAGAGCATTATAGTACAGGGAGCATCATAGGAGTCTACCTGAAGAGACACTCGACAGTGCAATGATGGACCAAAGAAAGGAAATCTGCTGAACCTTCACACATTCTCACACAATAAAATCAAATGTGTTTTGATTAATTTTAAATAAAATCCAGAGCAGCTTTGTGTATCTAAATGTTGCATCATGCGTGCCAGCTATGCTGGTACAGTGCTTGCAGAGCTAATGAACCTCACCCACTGATGTGAGGTGACATCACTATTTTTAAGAGAATACGCATCCAGGAACCTGGGAGCCTTGTGCAAGTGTCCCAAAAAACTTCTTCCTGCCTGTCTGTACAATGAGCTGTTTATTCTTTTCTATCATTAACACTACCTGTGTGTCGTGTCGATGAGCCCTGAGGAAATATGTTTATGATTTCTATTGCAAATGATAAACCAAACCTATGCAGCATAGGCATTTTAGAGGAATATATTAAACAACGGTCACGACAATCAGCACACTTCCCCACCCACGACAAGTAAAGCTGAATCACAAGCCTACAGTCACTGCGAAGCAGACCATACGGCTACCATCACACCACTTCACATCTCCAAGTCACATGGCGTGAAAGCATTAGGATGTCAGGCAGCATGAGGCCATGATTTGGCGAGCCGTTAGTCGTGTTGCTCTAGTGTTGCTAACACATGTTCGACTGGCTATATATTACATCAGCCTGTACGGCCGTCATGAGGAGGAGTTAAAAGAAAGCACATTTCACAGTAGCGTACATTTTCTTTTTGTTGTGTTTGTTAAATACATGAGTGGAACAAGACAAATGGCTTCTATAATGAGGAGTATCTTGCTGGTGCAGTTTGTCACACAAGACATAAAAAAAAAAGACTGTTCCATTGTTCATTTGTGAATGGATCTGACCGGCTCAACTAAATAATAGTACAGTAAAGCTCTACTACACATTTCTTCTAAAAGGTTTTCTTTAGACAGATGTGCAAACCCACTTGCTGGTCCACATCATTTACCAAATGCTTGGCCAAAAAAAGAAAGAAAATCAAAAGCAAGTCTTGTAAGACACTACTCAAATAAAGCCCAGAGAACAAACACTATAAATAATAATATATTTCATTTGCAAACAAGTTTCAATGAATGATCCTTAGTCAGCGTTGCTTCTTTGTGAGGACATTCTCATAGCACTCTTCCTTCCACTGCAGGTCACAGTTGGACCCTGGTTCTGTACACGGTGGCCATTGCTGTCCCATCAGCACTGAAGACAAAACCTTAATGCTTACAAGAACGGGTCATGGGCCAAGGACAAGAGGAAGAGGAGGGCCGTAGTAAAGGGGCCCTGGAAAAGCAAGGCGTTGCAGGGAACTTAATCCTTTCTCTCACAAAAAAAAGTGTGTGCTATCAAAAGTAGATCTGCTTGGCGTGTGAGGGATTCTGCTCCATGGGGCAGTACGGGCACTTCAACCTGAGAAGATGACAAAAGCCTGAATGTATTAATAGGTTTAGGGTGCACACACTGAAAAAACATCTTATTGTACATTTGTTAAAGTCAAAATTAATCTGAATGACAAACTTCAGGCATGTGAGTGAAGTGAAAGTGGCCGTTTTTGCCCACTGACTATCTTATGGTGGAGTCAGGAACACTGACCTTAACTGAGGAAAGTAAGGCCAGCAGTTCTTTGGATGTTGCTGTGGGGTCTTTTGTGACCTCTTTTATGAGTCGTCACCACTGTGCTCGTGGGATAATTTGGTTGTTCCGTGGTTTCGCCATTTGTTGGTAATGGTTCTCACAGTGATTCGCTGGAGTCCCAAAACTTTAGAAATGGCTTTATAATTTTTTCCAGACTGATAGATCTCAATTAATCTGAGTTGAGTTATATTTCATCAGGGGGATCTACATTTTCACGCAAGGTCAAGTTGTTTTGGATTTTCTTTTCTCCCTTAATAGTAAAAAGCTTCTTTGAAAAAGACGAGAAAAAAAAGAAATCAGGAACGGAGCAAACACTTTTTCACACCACTGTATACGAGGATGGTTTTAATCCAATTTAGAATTGTTTGGCCTCAGTGGAGGTCTGCGCTCTACTGTGTGTCATTTTAGTTGTGAAATATATTTTAGATAAAACTGACATAAACACAACACTGTACACATCAAATGAGAGCTGACATACTTCCCGGCGTTGGTTAGTTTGTTGAGAGCATCTCTGGAGATGACGTGGCCACAGATGAGTTTCATGGGGGGGTTGCTCTCTGAGGTTTGTTGTCTGAGGATGGGGCAGGCGAACACCGAGTGGTACCAGCACTTCTTGCCTAGGTCAATTTCAATCTGTATATTTGGTAGGATAAAAATTAGCCAAGGGATGACACGAATGGGGAAGTTGCATGTTCGACAATCGAAGTAAAAAGAAACTTACAGGCAGCTCATCTTTGTGCGTCCAAACCCCACTGCATTGTCTCTGCTCGATCACCTGCTTGATGTTCATCAGCACAGGCAGGGCCATGCAGCCTGATGCAAAGCTGGGGAAGCCCATGTGTCATATTTCATAGCTTATAGCAAACTACGATGGGTAACACACTCCATTTAAACGTAGAGGCAGAACTAATGAGACGACTTAAGCTTGGTTCATGCTTAATGCATTCGCGAGCTCCGCACGGCTCCGCGCTGCCAAATTACATCACTTTTGCCACCATGCCCCTCCGCGTCCGTGCGGCCCAAATTTTCAGCATCACAACCCTAGAATATCTTCTAACTACGTGGACGGTCCCGTGTGGAAAAACATGGTGGACAAGCAAGAGCTACGGGTAGTGCGGTTCTAAAATACAGACATCTTTATGATTCTGCGCATAAAAAATCACCGCGATCAACATACTGTCAATAATTGTAGGAGAAACTTGCTTCCACTGTTGGAGAAGACAAAGAGGCGAAAAAAAGTCAAAAAGTCATCTTGTCCATTTTTGTATAATGGGCGACAATGTTTAATTTTGACCATCTACTTTTTCTTTTTCCTTAGCAATAATAAACAACATAAGAGTTATTCCTCTTCGTTTAAGCTCATGCTTGTTGCCATGTTGTAAACAACAACTCTTTCTACTTCTACTTATTACTATGATTTCTACTATATTTTTGTACGCATGGCAGAGAAACTCTATATTGCCCCCTACCGTCTGGGAAATATGGGCTAACAGCCGGGGCATGACACACTGAGTTTAAATGTTCCAAAAGTTCTCTGCTTGATTCCGCACGTCTCATTTCTGTGCGGCACGTGCATGTCTTAAGCATAACCCAAGCTTTAAAATAGGACATGTCCTCACCTAACACTTAGTGGAGACTCCACAGAGAGGCCCAATAAAGCACAGGCATCTCTGGTGAAGATATTACAAATCTCTGCCCACTGATTGGTTTCTAGCAAAGTACGGTATGGAGAGTTCTCAATGCCGTGACGCAGGTACACCAGACTGCCCATCAGGATCTGAATATCTGCAGGGGAAACACAGAGAAAATAGTTCAAAATGTAGCATTTCCCATTCATTTTTTTTATTTTCGGGGGCGCACTATAAATTAACCTGGACTGTCTCACATAGATACATTAGAATCCGTTACATACACGGATTTTGGTTAAATTTTCAGGAATTGTCAAAAACTGTATTTGGAAGAACTGATTACATTTTAGGGGTGATCCAGACTACCGTCTGGATTCAGGCTGTTGTTTAAAAGAATCTTTAATGTCGTGAGATAGGACCATTTTCGGCACCTGTGCATATAACTCTACAAAAATGGTCAGAGCACTTAGACATGACATTTTCACGCTTTGAACCGGGTGGCTTATACGGTTATTCTGCTGAAAAAAAGAACTACAGTTCCCATGATTCTTAGAGTGCATCTTAAAGAAGTCATTAATTGCGCGCTAATATCAAGTCTTATGCAAGGTTTATAGTTTGAGTTGATTTGATATATGTCACAATTGATAATTGATAAATGTTTGATAAATCCTTTTGAACAGCTTAGATGCTGAAAATATCAAGTGGAGTTAGGATTGCAAGGTTTATAAGATGTCTTATAATATGTCTCTTTATAGTGTGTGAAATAATCCAAAAACTGGACTACTGCGTGATGAAGAGGACAGCTAAACCTAAGGGGCTAGTATGCCTCGAGACGAAAGTATCACCGAGAGTGACAACAAAAGTGAGTGAGACTAACAAAGCGTGTGACAAAGGAATAATCAGGCTATTCACTTTCGACATTTTTTCCTCTTTAAATTTAGTGGGTGCCGGTTATATAGTGCGGAATACTTTGCTCTTCAAAAAAAATGGGAGAAATAAGACATTTATTCATTCATTTTCTATGCCGCTTACCCTCATTAGGGTCGCGGGTATGCTGGAGCCTATCCCAGCTGACTTTGGGCGAGAGGCGGGGTATACCCTAGACTGGTCACCAGTAAAAGAAACAAGGCAGACGTTCACAATTTTTCACTCCAGTGCTTACCTCTCTGGTGCTGGGAGGCAAAAGGCTGGAAGTGCCTGGCATACTGTAGCGCCTCCATCTGGTTGCTAATGCCACCACTCAGCAGGCTGATGAAGTACAAGCGATGCAATTTAAACTCTAAACTGCTGTTGAGGTCCAGAAGACGCTGCCTGTTCATCACTGCCCACCTATTAGGGGTGAAAACATAAGCAAGTTTAGTCATAAAAGCAAACAATAAATATTTTCAATACAGTTCCCTCTCTCTCACTCACTCAACTGATATCAGTATCAGGCTTGATTTACACTGCAGGTTAAAACTGATTTAGCTTAATGTGGCCAAAAGACAGGACACACCAAAAATGCTAGCAACTTCACTCAGCTATACTCCACCAATCAAGGTACAGTATTTCATGGCATGTAATTTAAATCTATGAATATTTCTGATCTTCCTATCTTGTTGACGTCTGGCTTGCAGTGACAGGGTAGAGCTAATTGACACTGACACATGTACACACATAATCAGGCCCTTATTCAGATCTGAAGTTGTCTGATTGCACGCATTAAGCTCTCATTGACATGACATATATAAAAGGTGGGCCACATGCAAAATCAGTATTGTCGCTTTAAACCATGTAGTGTATATTCAGCAAGAAAAGCAAAGTGAACATGTATTCATTTTCTATACCGCTTATCCTCATTAGGGTCGCAGGTATGCTGGATCATATCCCAGCTGACTTTGGGCGGGAGGCGGGGTACACCCTGGACTGGTCGCCAGTCAATGGCAGGGCACATATAGACAAACAATCACTCTCATTCATAACTATGGACAATTTAGAGTCACCAATTTACCTAACATGCATGTTTTTGGAATGTGGGAGGAAACAGGAGTACCTGGAGAAAACCCACGCACGCACGGGGAGAACATGCAAATTCCATACAGAGATGCCCATTGGAGATTCGAACCCTTAACCTTTTGACTGTGAGGCCAATCTGGTACCCACTCGACCAGCGTGCGGGACCAGAGTGAACATTACAATTCTAAAATGAACAGAAATTGTACACCAAAAATGTAAAAATATAAACTATTTATTCATTAGGGCACTAGAATGCACCAACATATCTATTTAAGCAACCATATTGTAGTCACATTAAAGCCGACATACTCAAGCGCTGGCCTCAGGTTCTGCATCCTTAGTGCTTCAAGGATCCGGTTGAGCTCCAGGAAAGGCTGCTTCATGCTCATATCTATAACTACGCCAGACTCCTAGAAAACAAACAATTTTGGCTTATTAAAATAATTAAAACACATTAGGCCTACATAGAACATTTGTTATGTTTTATATTTGTCAATTACCTGACAAAGATCTTCTGCTACACTGAGCATGCCTTGTCTGTACAAGTGTTCGACTATGGTTTCACTCAGATGTTTTTGTCTCTCTGGAGTGTCCCACACCGTCTCTGCAACCACAGCACTAATCTCTGCATCAAAGTTCTGCAAAGACAGATAACACATGTCAAGTATCTGTGCTGTTTTCAAGTATAATAACAGGGCTGGAACATACCCTGTCAATGGCTTTGCCCACTTTGGACACGCTGCCATGAATGTCCTTATGTCGAGAGGCTAGCATCTGCACCGTCTCTTTGATATTCTTACAACACTGAGCCATAGTCTGAGACAGGACAGATAAGTCTCCATCTTGTACTCCTGCATAAAGTAAAAAGTTATCATATGTGATAAGACAAAACTCTCATAATTGAATCAATCCAGTTTTTCTCACCAAAAGCGACTAGCTGTCCTCGTATCTCACAGACGCTCCGCAGGAGCTCATCCAGCCTCTCTTCAGATTGGTGACTGTACATGACAAAGCGATGGAGCACTTTCTCCAGCTCCCGTTCCACACATGCACACTGTTCCATGATTCACACTAGGACACACAGCCACACCCACACACAAAACACCTCTCCTAAAAAAAAAAAAAAAAAAAGGGGGGGGGGGGATTGATAAAAACATTTACTCACAAATAAAATGATACTTTTCCCTCAAAAAAAAGGACAGTTTGTCTCGTATTTGGTGTAAATGCAAACCAAGAGACGACGCCAAATGACTTTTCTCCAAGTGGGTCAAAGTATTTCTTCCTGTCGCCACCATGAAAGAGACCACTCAAAGACAAGGGTGTCTGAAAGGTTGGGCGATTTAGCAAACAATGAAATAATACTCAAAAAATTTAAATAACAGTAATCAACAAAACAGACACATCAGTTGTTGATCTGACTTTTAAAAAAAAAATCACATGATTTTAATTGTAATCTACTGCTAGTGTTTTACATTGAGGTACATACAACAATTACAGCTATAAATGTACTATAAAGACTGAAACTGAAACCAGGAATATGCAGCTAATTGAGCGCTGTGATACATACAAGCGTATTCGAGAGTCAAATTGCATGATTGAGTAAGATAAGGCGAAAGAGAAAAACTGCCCAGAGGAAATACTGCAGTCTGCCGTAAGGCCTAATTAGTGTTGAAGTCACAGCGGTCTTCGAGGCCTGGTGTTTACCAACAGCCCAAACGCCTATAATCAAATTAAATCACGTAATTACGATAAAACGGCGCGTGTAGCCGTCTCCCCTCCGCACATCCTCCTTAACTACAATACTACAACTATCAATGTAGGGCCGACTGCCCGACGTGACCTATTGTTTTAGGCTACACACTGTTAGACAATGCTAGCCAACAAGAACGTACGCTGTATTCCGATTCGGTAGCTTTATTACATCAAGCACAATGTGAGATCTGGCGAGCTAATATCTACCAGAAAACATGCAGCGCTTTCACTATAAACAGGGGTGTAGTGAAACTGACCAATGATCCTGTCGCAGAGCTAGCGTAAACAAACCGTATCAGCGCCAATGGTAGCTACAGCAGCTAGCCGCCGCTCGCAGCTCACTAGCTAGCTAATTTGGGTTAGCCAGCTGCTGACTGACTAGACAAGGCCCAAATTGTTTCGGAGGAAAATGACAACACGCCAGCTTTGTTTCTAAGTACATTCTCAGCATGTATGATAGGTCAGTTGGAACTGAATCGTCGGACATGTTAAAAACGGACCACACTCACCTAGCTTGAGTAGTTAGCAAACATTAGCGTTAGCCACTTGTCAGCGGTTGAAAGCAGTCGTAATGCGGATGTTCCTGTGTCGCATCATCGTTTACGTGATCACTTCACAATAAAAGTTTGCATCTGCCACAATAAAACACCCCCTTTTAACACATTTATCAGACAAACCCTCTTCCTGCCTTCTGTGATTACTTTTTAATTTACTTGTTTTCGACCATCTGCGTCATCGTAATTATTGTAACAATTAAAATATTCTACAAAAATATTATTAAAAATAATTATTGCTATTATTATTTGATAGATAAATCGTGGATGCAAATTAAGACATGGAGGCATTGTATTATTGTAAATAATAAAAAAAAATACACTTTACATCAACATCATCATAAATACCAAAATATGAAGATTACTATTACAAATATTACAATAAAAATTCACAGTAGTCATCCAACATACTTCCAGCCCAAGCTGACCATATTTGTAGTAATAATATAATAATGTCAATACAATAACGTTAACCAGTCCAGGGTGTACCCCGCCTCCCGCCCAAAGTCAGCTGGGATAGGCTCCAGCATACCCGCGACCCTAATGAGGTTAAGCTGTATAGAAAATGGATGGATGGACCTCAATAACATTATAATAATAGTTAAATGTATAAAATTTGAGAAATAATATAGTGTCTCATATTTAAATGTACTCAAATATGCTGCTGTAGATCACCTCTGTAATATAAAATGTAAAATGATTGCCAGTGAAATCTTTGAGAAGAGCCTCTAAACATTATTTCACAATAAATATATATAGAATTAATGAGAACCTGATCTATCACTGTTTTTAACAGTAAGCTGGCAAGTCTGGCAAGCTTTAAATGTGTGCATGTCATGAGAGTGGACTGGACTAAATATGTAAACGTTGAGGACGTCCTACTGCTGAGTGAAATGCGCACATCAGTGTCTATTCACTTAGTGAGCAACTTTAACCTCGGCTGCAATTAAACACTTTCCATTAGTGTACGCTGAATGATGTAATAACAACTGAGAATTAACGCTCATCTCATGAGGTATTAGGAAAGAGACAGTTGGCTTATCTAAACAGGCATGGGCAGGCAGCCTTATGTGGCTTATCTCTGTCCTCCTGCCAACATGAATGAATAAAATGAGCACACTGGTGCAGTGTTACATACAGTAGAACCCTGCGTGTGTTTTAGTGGCTGTAGTCAAAGATCCAGGCATTAAGAGGGAAACATGTGATCATACCTTTCTCGTGCTTTGCAGGGTTACAGTCTGCATGTGACCTGTCAAAGTTGAATGGCCAGTAACCACCTTTGACCTGTTGTCCCCCATTAAGATCTTACTATGAATATACACACACACTTCTATTTAAACTGTTGTAAGATAAAGTTAATAAGATAGTAGTGACTTCAGCAGTATGTAGTCTGTACAGTGTGCTTTGTATTATTTGCCAGCCCGCCTGAGCAAACAACCAAAGCTATGGCTATCTTCCTCTGATAGTATGGTTCTATAAATAGTTCGGCCCTGTGACTGAGCTGGCCCTAAGTGTCAGATTCCAGTCCCACTCATCCGTCCTGGCTGGATCAGCACCTGCTGCTAACTATAAACCCACCCAACCCAGCTCTCGCTGCAGGCGAGCCAATGCCCACCCGAAGCTCAGCTCGGGGCAAGAAAAGTGAGGAGCCGGGGTGGACTCACACGGCGCTTTGACCAGGGCCAAGTCAAAAGGGAGGGGCAGAAATGGAGATGGGAGCACCAGGAGGATGCAATGTGTCAGTGAGAGATGCCCCTCGTTGCCTTTTCTTTTGAAGCCACTGAGTAGCAGAGCAGTGAGGCTCAGTCACAGTCTCTGTGAAGCTGCTCCTACTCACAGGGTGAACTGTTGAAGACTTGAGGTGGGCTGTGGATTTAAGTGACTCTTCACTGGATGACTGGAAGATCTTGCAGTACAGAGGAACTCAGTGCTCTTTGGAAAGGACACATCATATGCCACAGGTATAGTACAGATCATTCTGTCCACCTCATTACATTATTAGACAAAATAATGAGTGAACTTTTTTCCTTCATTCTTGTGGTGAGCCAAATGGAAATACATTTTGTTGACTACGACCACAAAGAAGTTATGTTTAAATGGGTTCATGTATAACATTTTATGTTCAAACCTATTTTACCACATCACAATTGACTTTAATGCTCTTTCAAGGAAATTTTAAGGTTAGAAAATTATTACTAAGAATTATTACAATGTTGTTACAGTATTATTGTTATTAATGTAGAAGATTCAACAGTATTATTTACTATTACAAGGTTCTACCCCTTCTTATATGTGAATACTGAGCAACACTAGTTGACCCTATCTCATTTCAGGAACAGAACAAAGAGCAGGACTAGAGAGGCAGACTGGGGGCGGACACAGTGAGACTTTGGCACTTGTGGACCAGTGATGGACAGCTGGACTCTTCAAGGGGACAGCTATTCCTTCCTACAAAGCGGACCCCGCACCCCATATTCCGTGTGCCATCGGGACGGCACCCCTAACCACGTCGAAATATTTGACATCATCAGCTCTCCAAGCCAACGTGGGGCCATCTCTGAGACCACTTGTCTGTGTGACATATTTGGAGGGGATGACTGTGAGACACCCTCGCTGCCCAGCAGCCCTGCAGTAGAAACATTTGTCCATTTGTCCACAACAGCCGCATCACCTCCATTGGATGATCTGAACGATTCCTCTGGTTCGTACCACACGGCACCGTGCTCCAGTGAAGGAGAAGAGGGGCTTGATGACCAAGTAAAGAGGATCCACAGCCCTCCACTGCTGGGTGAATTCTGTGAGCCCAACACAGGGAGCTCTGAACTTTCCAAATACAGTAGCTCTAGTTTTGAGTCGGAAAGTAAGTCACCCGCACCTGAGGTTAGTGCTGAAGTTGACAGCGCTGTTTTTAGGGAGAGTACACCCTCCCCTGGACTCAACAGCCCTTGTCATCTAATGTCAGCGGCCTCGTCTTTGTCGTCTCCCTGTGCTGAGATGAGATGTTCACTCTCAGTAATTCATCCAGAACAAAATAGACTCACTCAAAGAAATAACAGCCCCTCACATCAATCATTAACTCTGAGTACTTCCCCTGCATCTATGAACTGCAACATCGCGTCCTCTCCTGAATCAGTGAACCTCCAGTCTGAGTTTAAAGAAGCAGAACCCACGGATGCTTCAAATGTAGACTCTGCATTCAACCTTCCATCTCATTTTGTTCCATCTGGCTATAGAAAATGCCAGTCCGGCCTTTCTGTTCTCCCTCCTGAGCTGAATAATAGGCCTTCCTCACCCGATACTCCATCATCATCTCCCTTTCCTGAGCTGAGAGGAAGGGTGTCCTTTCCTGATCTCATGAGCAGGGGTTCCACGCCTGATATACAAGTACTAAACTCTATCCAAAACTCTGAGTTGGTCCAAGATTTCATCAAAGAATGTGGAAGTACTCCTAAAAACCTAAACAGAGGTTTGGAAGCCGAGACTGGCAGTGGCGCGTCAACACCTGCTCCTCAATACCCACCCCCTTCCCCTGTTATTTCATCCATCCGATCACACGATAAGAGTGGTGTTTTTCCTGGATTAAAGCACACCTCTCCACCACCTGACTTGCGGAGTGCTCCATCAATGAACAAGAGTGAGTCAAGAAATTCTTCACCGGGACTCTCCAGGTCTAATTCAACATCTTCTGATATTATCATCCAGGCCTGTTCACCCCCTGTCAGCTATAGTTTATCTCCATCGCCTGGAATTAGGAGCACATGTTCTTCCATTGAAAGTACACACACGGCTCCTTCACCCGAAATCCGCATCACAGCATCCTCACCTGAGGTCAAAAGGAAAGAATGTGTCTCTGAAGAGCACACAACACCAGACTCTCCTCTTTTAGAGTCATCAAGGAGTACCACCTCCTCCCATCACACCACAGAGATTTCCTATTCTGTTGTTCAACCAGAGGACGAGGACACTTCCCTGCCCCCTGAGCTGTGTCGTCTCCCCACTCCTGAGCTGGAAAGGACACAAGCGTCTCCTGACAGACAGAGCTCTGCCTCAAACAGAGTGAGTACACCATGCAAGTCATCTCCTGCACCAGGCTTCATATGCGCTAAAATAACTGAGTCCAGGTCTCAAACATCTTCACCTCTGTCAGCACGTCACACTCCCTCACCTGAGCTGAGAGATCAAAGCCAAAATTCTTCACCTGAGCACAGAAGTAGAAATCCATCACCTGCTACACTTTCTCCGGTGCACAGATATGATCCGTGTTCACCATCAACCCTCTCAACCCAGTCTAATACCCACTGTTTACTACCTACTTCTCCCTTGGATACATGTGAGCAAGTTATCGCCTCCTCGCCTGCTATTGCAGAAACACAGGACCACATTGAGTTGGAAACAGAGAGTGTGCAGCCTGCATCTGAATTGGACAGGGCAGAAAAATCATTTCTACCTAGAAGCAGTTCACCTGTTGTGCAATTTCGGTCACTAGTGTCTAATTCACCTTTCTTAGCTAGGGAAAAGCTTGACAAATCATTGATTCCCCAACGTCCAAAGGATAGACTTGCAATTAAAGGATCATTATATGAGGAAAATCAAGACTTTCTCCCGATAAGCCATTTTAATGACCCAGGTATCAAAAACAAGACTTTCCCCCCTCATTCTCTGTTCAGCAGTGCAGCCAACAAATCTTTACTGAGAGAAGAAAAACGATTGAGTCAACATATGCATCATTTATTGAAGTCTGACAACAAAAAGTCACACTGTGCATCTGATCATGCAAGGCGCAAACTTGGAGACAAAACAAGGTTTGCACAGGATATCACCCACCATGTAAACAGGAGGAAAACTCCATCTCCACCACTAACCAGATTTACTCCTGTACACATTATAGCCCCAGAGAAACCACGCAGACAATGGCAGAACAGAGGCCACCCCGACTCTGTAGCATCTTCACAGAATGGTTATTTAAAGAAGGTTGTGGCAAATAGGGAAAACCCCAATGATAATAATAGTCAGCCCCACAGCGTCACACTGGGCAACCAATTGGAGATGGAGAGGAGAATGCAGCTGGAAGAGGAGAGAGAAAGGCGATTGACGGGGATAGAGAGAGAAAAGCGGAGGGAGGGGTGGGAGGAGTGGCAAAGGGATGCCAGTTACAGAGGGGAACAGGTTGAGCTGTCATTCAATGCCAAAAATAGAAAAGGGGCTGCGAGTCGCAGTACAGCCCCCACAAGTAGAGAGAGTCGTCAGGGAATGCCAACCACGCATTCCTATTCAGAGAGCTTGCCCACCACCAGACAGCCACAGGAACAGCTAAGTCTGCTCAAACTTGCTTCCCAACAAGACAAGGGTGGTAGTCCGACCAGGCAACTTCAGCCTCTCGTACAGCAGAACAAGATTAGTGCTCGATCAGTCACAAACAAGCCTGGCCGCAGTTCGAGCTCCAGTATGGGAAGTGAGTTGGATGAGGCAGACAATGAGGTGAAGTGGCTCACTGACGTGGCTTTTCGTAGCCTGTCCAGCCCAGAGATAGATTATCTCGACATGTACAACTCCAGCCATCGATCCTCTACCAACATCTCCCAGCCGTCTACTCAGGAGAGCCCAGCTGGGGTCAGTAGTGCCTGGCCAACCTACGCTGACTTTAGGGGTTCTGGTTCAAAGCTGGATAATGAAGAGTTCTCGTTCCAACAGCAGCTTCGATACCATTCAGATGAAATTGATCCATCACGCTGCAATGAAATGGGAAACTTTGAGTGCATAGATGTGGCTGTGGAAAGAGAAGACTCTAGAAAGATGAGAAGAGGAGTACCAAAGAGACAGATCCAGTTGAAGAGAAAGGAAAGTAAGGATGACAGCAGTGAAAATAACAGTCCTGGAATTCCTGTGACGGAGAACAGCATTTCACTTGAAAGGCATTCCAAAGAGGCATTCCTGAGACAATACAGTACGCCGGCAGAAGTCCAGGAATTTTACACTCCTGAGCTCTGTCCCGATCCTGCGTACAGTGAAAGAAAAAACAAACTGCAGAAATCTGTTTCTCTGGATGAAACATCCTCCAAGACCAAGATGGCCACTTGCCTTATAAAAAGCGTTTTGTCCAAGAAGATGCACGGTGCTGATAAACAACCTGATGAGCCTGATGGAGAGGAAGTGGACCCAACTTTTGGGGAAAACAACACCACTGAGATCAACCCTGATTCCCTTCTATATTGCAACCCCGCTAAAGGTGCTGCTGTGAAAGAAGAACAAAGCCAAAGAAATGACGTCAGACCGGCAAAGCGCTATGGAGACAAACCCAACAGGCCAAGTTCAAACAACAGCAACAGAATTGTTAACCTTTCACACACTGACCACCAACAGTCTGATTCTCATGATGGGAATACAACCACACCACCATCAGAAATCAGATCCCAGCTAAGAGTGCCATTGGATATCTGTCAGTCAAAAGGTGGAGTACAAGCTATAGATGACAGAAAAACATGGCAGGAGAACGAGGGAGGCGACTCAGCATATGCTGGGAACACAGGAGCTACCAGAGCCTACAGCTCACAGACCAGGATGACAAGCCAACAACAGGAATGTGAAAACATAGAAGTCCATAAACAACTGCAAGGGGGTGATAAGAGTAGTCACATGCCAGTGGAAACACAGGACACTAAACCTACAAGTGTTGAGAAAAAGAAAGCGTCTCTCAATGTCTGCCTTACACCTGAGGCAGAAAAACATCTAGAAGCATTTCCACCGGATTCCAGACAACAAGATGAGACGAATGTAGATCTCAAAATGGAGGACAATGACAGGAATGGGGGAAATAAAATAAAAGCCCCCATCCACAAAGTCAGAGATGTTAGAAGACTTGTTAAGAACACATATAATCTGTCATTCAAGGCAACCAGTTCTGTGTCACCATCAGATATTAATGAAGAAAAAGATTTGAACGAGAGAATCGAGGATGGAAAAAAAGAGGATGTGATAAAAAAGGTGCAAGGAAAGACAGACGAGATGCGAGAAGACAGGACAAATAAGTGCATGGTGGAGAAGAGAGAGGAAGAAAAGGTGGAGGCGATCGATGAAAAGCAACCACTGCAGTGCGAAGGGAAGCCGTCATCTCAGTTACACCCGATGCAAATACAATGCAAGGCAGTTTGCTGGAGGGATGAGAAGAACAAAAACCATAAAGACTTAGATGACACAACACCGGCTTCTTCAGATAGAGAGCAAAACCCCTCTACAGACGTACAAGGGACACAAGAACAACTGGTTAAGGGAGCAACTACAAAGTCTTCAAGTCAGATTTCTAATATGGAGACAGAAAGATGGAAAGAGACAACCGGTGAGGTGGTGATGAGATCAGACAGAAAACCTCCCATGCTAGGAAGTCTCCCCAAATTGCCCAGTAAGGAAAGAGAAGTGTCCACTGCCGTTGTGTTGATTAAGGATGGATCCAGTCAGGCAAAGACAAGTGCACCACTAATCCAGGAAGAGGCGCACACCTGTCCCCAGGTCCTAGGTTCCTCACCTTCAACTGAGGTCACAACCACTAGCGGCGCCCCAAGCACCAGTAGTCACTCAGTGTCTATGTTATTAAAGGAGAAAGGCTACCAAGCAGACATTGGAGCAGTGGTGGGTGACATCCAGAATTCTGCTGTAGGAAAAGGGGTTCCACAAAAGCATGTGAATTGCTTGGAGATCCCACTTCAGACACCTTCAGATGGTCGAAATGAACCACGCAGAGAGAAGACATTCTCTTCTTCATCCACCATGGCCAGCCCATCATTGGCGTGCAACCTTTTGGATAAACCACCCAAAACCAGACAGGATGAGATGGGTTTTAACAAACAAAAAAACACCATCCCACAAGAATCTCCACAGGACCAACTTCCAACTCTAAACAAACAAAAGGAACATGGAGATTTTGAAGCAGTGAAAAGACAGGACCCATCTTTCCCCCCGAGGTCCCCTGCCATACGACGATTCAGACCTCAGCCCATTGAGGTGAGGTCCCTTTCAAAAGAGACAACCCCAAAACCAGACCTGACCACCAATAGCCCCAAAAGCAACAGACCACAAACCATAGAGGTTAAATCTATTGCAAAAAACTCTGAAAAGCCAGCTGTACCTCCAAAACCGACCTGCAAATTTAAACCTCCAGATTTTGGAGCCAAGACCAGTGAAGCACCTTCCAACATAAAGCCTCAAAGTGAGGAGAGATCTCAAACAATTGTAGTGTCATCTCCTACAATCTACAGAAAGATACCCACCGAGGCCACCTCAACGTCTAACCAAACGAGAAAACTTGCTGTGTCTGCCGTATCCAGCCTCAAACCTCCGCCGAGCAAAATAACAACAACCAGCATCTCAAGCGTTGCAAACCAGTCAGCAACAGAGGCTTCAAAAGACCGCGCTCAGCAGCAGCACCCACGGGCGTCCCCTGTGAGATCGTCACATGCTACAACTGCTACATCAGCTGAGCCACGTATCTCAACTGAGGATGATCTGATTCCAAACACAAGTCAGCCAGCTGCTGTGGAAGCAAACACACACGAAGCAGCTACGTCGGCAGCTCCATGCCATCCTAAACCTCCTGCTGCTGTGTCCACAACAGGATACTCACGGCAACAATACCACAGGTCAATGTCCAGCGAGTGCACACAAAGGTCCACCGAGCATTTTTATACCTCTGATGACCCTCCAAGCTATGATGAAAGAGAGAGATTTAGTCCGCTCATGCCGGATTTAACCCCTAGGATGTCAAATCGCTATCAGAACACCTCCCACCCTCCTCCTTGTTCCTGTACAGCAGGCTTCCCTCCTCCTCAGTCCGCTGTCCCACCTCCTCCGCCTCCACCCCATCATCATCACCACCATTACCACAGCCCCCACAGCCTCACCCCACCAGTCCCTCCACACTCCCCAGGTCATGTCATACCTCATCAAGCCCCCCTCCGTCACCACCACTGCAGAGCTGATCCTCAGCAAACGACCTTCCAACCCAGCACATCACCCAAGTCAAGTTCACTTGGTCCAAGCCAACCGCCCGCCATTTACCAGCCTCTACACCAGCCTCCCCCGTGTCCTCCCCACCCTTCACTTATGCCGGCTGACCGCCCCATGGCCATTGACCACCGGCGGCTCCCTCCATACAGATCCCCTCAGCAGCAGCCGCCTAGCATGCCCTGCGCTCCTTATAGTGATTCTGGGCACAGTCACTCCCCTGGCCTGGGTCCCATGGATCCCCAGTATCTGTATGGGTCCGAGTATGGGGGAGACAGCTCCAGTTTGTACTCAGAGAGCAACTATGGACAGTCACCTCGCAGAGTCCTCCTGGATCCTGAAACAGGGAAGTATTTTTACATAGAGGTGCCAATGCAGCCTTTGAGGAAAATGTTGTTTGACCCAGAGACCGGCCAGTATGTGGAAGTTCTCATCCCCCAGCAAGCCATGTCTCATTCAGGCTTATATCCTCCATCAGCAGCCCCATACTCATCCCTCCACAATCCCAATATGTACGGCTCTGCTCCACAATATATGCCCTACGCGGGCCCCCCTGCTCACCCGCAGTCTCAGCACCAGCCACCCCGTTATCCTGAGGTATCTGCTACGGCAGCAATGCACCCAAATGGGCCCAGTAGTAGCTTCAGGAACTGTGCTGGCCAGGGGTCAAAGGCAGAACCACAAACCCATCCACCGGTGGACCAGAGCTACCTGGATGGTATGTATTATGTTCCCACAGGGGTGAACACAAGCTCCAATGCCACCCCTCCTGTCTACTACCATAAACATCCCGCCAGCCTTCCCCCATCAGGGGGGAAAAGGTCCTGAAATAGAGAACACGGGCCGTCTTCCTGGAGCCTGTCGAGTTTTAAATACACACTGTATAAAGAGGGTGCCTAATGTTAGCTTGTAATGTTATTTGAGTTTTTATGTCGCAGTTGAAGATGGTTGTTGTTTATTTGCTGCTGCTACTTGTCGTCTGCCCAGCTGCTATAACAATACAAGAAAAACAATTTACGTGATAAAGCCGCATAGGTACGTGAACATTAATACTGTATTTGATCACTTTTGATACAAGACAGTTCATTCACAGGTCATGGAAGAACACTAAAGAGCAGATTTCAACTGTGTGTATTTTAACAACAAAATGTGCGCCCCATAAAACTTGAAACTAACATTGTAAAACCTTTGTCATTGTATGATGTCTGCGGCAAAAATGCCAATAAATTTGTCAAGAAACTGTATTTCTCTCTGTCTTTTCATTGATTCTTTTAGACAAACTACCACCAACGAATGACCATAATAAATAATAAAGCACAAACACAGTACATACACATTGGGTATACATAATGGTATGCTTCATATTGACCCCAACCCTAATGTTTAACGATTTTTTTTGAATTAGCACAAAAAAAAGAACGTTTGCGTAGCAATACACTGATAGTAAAGAAGGGAAAAATATGTTTAAAAATAAAACATCAAATAAAAAATAATGAAATAATCAGATCTGGGCTAAAATAACATGAAACAAAAATAATAAAAGATTTTTATTATTTAGATTTACAATACGATATTGTATATTGTATTGCATACAATATTAAGCTCACATATGTAGTGTACACAAATAAAAGTTTGATTTTCAAGTCACAATTTCTGTCATGCCATGAGAAAATGGACCTGTGAGTGCAGGCGGTAGATTTGCATCGTTCAGTGTACCAGATTGACCACTAGAGGGTGCCGCCGCCCAGTAGATTTCAGTACTGTCATCATGTTCCATACAACAAACCAGCTGACCTTTCTTGAGAATGCTGTCGTCAAATATTTAGTCCAAGCAAGGCACTCTCTTATGGTTTCCCTAAATAAAACCTGACCTGATCATTGAAAGCAGAGCCATCTTGTTTGGACGCAAAGACAAACTCCTGTCTTGACTTTGATGTGAGTGGCAGTAAAATGAATGACAGGTCTGACCACCAATTGTGTGTGTGTGTGTGTGTGTGTTGTGGGTTGTTGCACATGTGCTCCTCAGCAGAAAAGACTGTTTAATCTAAAAAGCAAAGCGACACAGGAAGTTAGGGTCATCCACATCTGGTAAGTGGAAAACTGCACATAATGGCCAAGATTAGACACTCAAACGCAACGCTCAGTTTTGATTGTTACTCTCAAAGAGACATCCATTTAATGATGTGTTTATTATTCTTCATACTATGAGGGGGTTCTAATACTGTATCCCTCTCATTTCAATAAAAATGGAAACAGTATGATCTTATGTGAAAAAGTACAAATATAATAGAAGAAAACTGAGCATAATTGGATTTTTTAGACTGTTTAATACACTCGTACTACCGTTGCACTAACATTGTACTAACTTAGTTCGTACTGAGCTACGACGCAAGGATGACTCGACAGAGGGGCAAAAGCAAACTGGTCAATATAAAGGATAATCAAGAGACCGACTGATGCTGTGTTTTCTTTTGTTGACAATAGCAGCATAGCAAACAAACTTTGATCCGATATGACACATGATATAAGGTTCAGAGGAAGGCTTTGATCCGGTACTGTCCCCATTGCGATAACAGGATCCACACCTTATGAACACAGTTTATAATCTAGGATTGACACACCTTTACAATCAGTCACTTCCAGACACACACGCACGCTTCAGACATGTGTCAAGAATAGTTCTATCTTTTAAAATAAATTACAAAATACTGTTGGTTTATTTTTATTTTAACACTAAAATGTGTGAGACAGCATAACGTTCAATGACACTTCTATGACCTTTAAATTTGCATTATGCATGTATAATGCATAATGACGTACTTCTTGCCTAAATTAAGCATTTCCACGCACAAAAATGGCTAAATGAACTAAAATACAAATATAGGGCGTTAGAGGGATAGTTTTTTGACATGAAGTTGTATGACATCGCCATCATTTGTGGAGTAGATCAACATCATTAGCTACCCATCATTAGTAATGATGGCAGTATCATGTCAGAAAATCCGAATGATCCCTTTAAGAAGACGCATATGTAGTCTTCTACACTGGTCTCTGCGTGTCACATACTGTAAAAGCGCCAGACTTGATCACCAGAACAACAAGCTTCTACTGCAAGTTTGAATTATTTCACAATTAATTAATTATAGTCTTTCCACGGGCTACTGTTGCAATCCAGCTAAGGCTCAACTCTGAAGCCCCAAGTCACTTCCTGTTCACACTTCCGGAACATAATTATTGCAACACACACAAGAACGATTTTTATTTATGTTATTTATTTATCTGATATATATACTATATTGGCTAATATGAATATATGGCTGTTATTTCATGTCTGGATGGGCTCTAATAATGTTGAAACCAATATTTAGAAGTTCGTGAAGAGGTTTTCTATGCACTAAGTACAAAAACATTTCATTTATAAAAGAAAATTCACTTTTCACAATTAAACGAGGCGTTACTGTATTTTAATGTATCCCATGTGCATTAACACTTTTGTATCGGACCTGCACCCAACCCTGCAGCCACCCTGATTTGGAACTTGGAAAAAGTCTTCTGTCTACATTGGAATGTGGAAGAGTGTGGGTGGCATGGGCCAGGCCGTGAGATAAGAACCAGTTTGAGGTGATAATCTGTTTGGACAATTAGATGTGTTTCCTCGTTGTTTCCACTGATCATCTCCTTCTTTTGCATCCAGTAAAAAGAGGAGGGGGGATGTTTGTAGAACAACCCAAACCACTGATTATTGTTGACTCACAGCGATGTAAAGCAGCTTCTTTTCATTCTTAATGTATTGCTTACATAATCATCTCGATTACTCCCCTCCAGCATGTCATGTATAAAGTCAAAGATTATGACCACAAGTTACATGCTTGTTTGTTTGTGCTGACTAACTACATAACCAATTTCCGGGAAACACACGCAGATAAACAATCTATTCAATTTTGCTTCAAATTGTATTCAAAATGCTATTATTCGAGGCAAAACCATTCCAGCTGCTCTAGAATGCAAATGGTTTCCTGTCTGATTGTTTGTAACATCTTAGGTCATTCTAAATCAATCTTGCTGCTGCTAACCTTTTGATTTTATATGATCTTTTTCCCCTTCTCGTAATGCCACGCAGTGAAGGCAAAAATATATCAATATTGCAGGTCCCATCCATTTGTATTGCACAACGCAGCAAAACTGAACCAATGTTGTAATAGTGCTCAGCTGGCATTAACACCGCTGATGAGTTCCTTGTCAACAACCGTACAAGCGAACGTGATCTGCGTAAGTTTCACACCAAGAGCTGAGTAACACAACCAACATTTTAAAGCGCATGCAGAGTTCTGTGCTGGATGCTGACCACTCATGACACTTGAGATTTTTTGGAGGTAATTAAATTTACTTCAGGCGATTTCCGACAGCCACAGTTGTTTGTGTTTTTCACTCGGTTAATTGAATAGCAGCACTACTTGGAGTATTTACAGTACTCTTGTTGACCTTTAGTGTCTTTCAGTGAGTCCTACCCCAGATGTAACTGACGACCGCATATCAGTGAAGTTGAGTTATATTTGTCTGGCCTAATAGGAGATATGAACTGTCTCTTTATTCTGTTAGGCGGCATAATCAGTTGATATACAAAACCAATACCAATGTTTTTGTTACTGATTGAACCGCGCCGGAGGTCTGCCTTCTCCAAAGTGCTGGTCTAGTCTCATCAAAGAAATGTCCCCAGCGAACATTGTGAGATCACTCAGTGCCTTGACTTTTACGATCTAGAAATGATTGGACCAGAAATGCTCCCTGACCTCTGTGTTTAGTAACCTCTGTGAATGAAGTAGCGTCTACCCGTGACTGGGTGACTGTAATACTGTACACCTGCAGATATCATCAACTTTATAAGGGGTAAATCATCTTTTACTCAAGATCATAAAAAAGTGAGAGTCATGTTCCCATGTCACTCTCTGAGTCAAGCGGTGTGAGGACTCGTCACCTGAAGGCTCACGTTACCCGTACAGCATGCCCATAAAAGGCGCTCGCTTCCTGCCAATGCACACGCGTGAGTGAACATGCCCTCATNCTTATTTCACAATTAATTAATTATAGTCTTTCCACGGGCTACTGTTGCAATCCAGCTAAGGCTCAACTCTGAAGCCCCAAGTCACTTCCTGTTCACACTTCCGGAACATAATTATTGCAACACACACAAGAACGATTTTTATTTATGTTATTTATTTATCTGATATATATACTATATTGGCTAATATGAATATATGGCTGTTATTTCATGTCTGGATGGGCTCTAATAATGTTGAAACCAATATTTAGAAGTTCGTGAAGAGGTTTTCTATGCACTAAGTACAAAAACATTTCATTTATAAAAGAAAATTCACTTTTCACAATTAAACGAGGCGTTACTGTATTTTAATGTATCCCATGTGCATTAACACTTTTGTATCGGACCTGCACCCAACCCTGCAGCCACCCTGATTTGGAACTTGGAAAAAGTCTTCTGTCTACATTGGAATGTGGAAGAGTGTGGGTGGCATGGGCCAGGCCGTGAGATAAGAACCAGTTTGAGGTGATAATCTGTTTGGACAATTAGATGTGTTTCCTCGTTGTTTCCACTGATCATCTCCTTCTTTTGCATCCAGTAAAAAGAGGAGGGGGGATGTTTGTAGAACAACCCAAACCACTGATTATTGTTGACTCACAGCGATGTAAAGCAGCTTCTTTTCATTCTTAATGTATTGCTTACATAATCATCTCGATTACTCCCCTCCAGCATGTCATGTATAAAGTCAAAGATTATGACCACAAGTTACATGCTTGTTTGTTTGTGCTGACTAACTACATAACCAATTTCCGGGAAACACACGCAGATAAACAATCTATTCAATTTTGCTTCAAATTGTATTCAAAATGCTATTATTCGAGGCAAAACCATTCCAGCTGCTCTAGAATGCAAATGGTTTCCTGTCTGATTGTTTGTAACATCTTAGGTCATTCTAAATCAATCTTGCTGCTGCTAACCTTTTGATTTTATATGATCTTTTTCCCCTTCTCGTAATGCCACGCAGTGAAGGCAAAAATATATCAATATTGCAGGTCCCATCCATTTGTATTGCACAACGCAGCAAAACTGAACCAATGTTGTAATAGTGCTCAGCTGGCATTAACACCGCTGATGAGTTCCTTGTCAACAACCGTACAAGCGAACGTGATCTGCGTAAGTTTCACACCAAGAGCTGAGTAACACAACCAACATTTTAAAGCGCATGCAGAGTTCTGTGCTGGATGCTGACCACTCATGACACTTGAGATTTTTTGGAGGTAATTAAATTTACTTCAGGCGATTTCCGACAGCCACAGTTGTTTGTGTTTTTCACTCGGTTAATTGAATAGCAGCACTACTTGGAGTATTTACAGTACTCTTGTTGACCTTTAGTGTCTTTCAGTGAGTCCTACCCCAGATGTAACTGACGACCGCATATCAGTGAAGTTGAGTTATATTTGTCTGGCCTAATAGGAGATATGAACTGTCTCTTTATTCTGTTAGGCGGCATAATCAGTTGATATACAAAACCAATACCAATGTTTTTGTTACTGATTGAACCGCGCCGGAGGTCTGCCTTCTCCAAAGTGCTGGTCTAGTCTCATCAAAGAAATGTCCCCAGCGAACATTGTGAGATCACTCAGTGCCTTGACTTTTACGATCTAGAAATGATTGGACCAGAAATGCTCCCTGACCTCTGTGTTTAGTAACCTCTGTGAATGAAGTAGCGTCTACCCGTGACTGGGTGACTGTAATACTGTACACCTGCAGATATCATCAACTTTATAAGGGGTAAATCATCTTTTACTCAAGATCATAAAAAAGTGAGAGTCATGTTCCCATGTCACTCTCTGAGTCAAGCGGTGTGAGGACTCGTCACCTGAAGGCTCACGTTACCCGTACAGCATGCCCATAAAAGGCGCTCGCTTCCTGCCTATGCACACGCGTGAGTGAACATGCCCTCATTGTGACAGGACGCGCAGGTGAGTGAAGCGATGAAAGCTATACAAGAAATGGGTGATGCATGTGAGCACCTGAAACCGTGCCATCCAGCCTTCACTCTGTTAGGCCCACAATAATAAAAGGCCTATATAGACTCCACAGCAGGTGGTGGGCCTACCTGTGTGACAAGTGAATGCATGTCATCTCCTTTTGGCTCAGCCACATTATACTCAATGGTGACAAACAGCCCAGTGACACATGACTCGTCTGTACATAACAATAGCAAAAAGCTGCCCTGTACAAAAGGTGAAACCACAATAAATAATAAACGCATTGTACGGTTAATACTGCTCTGACATTTATTTGTATTTTCTGAATGTGTGTTGTCTGGCTGAAAATGACAATGCAGCATCACAAACCACTGTAAAAATTAATGAAATAAAAAATATATATATTTGTATTCCTGATCGCATTAGGCAATTTCAAAGGAAATATAGTCATTCCTCATTTATTGCGGTAAATTAGTTCCAGACCCAACTGTGATAAATTACTTCTGTGAAGTAGGATCCCTTATTCATAAATCCAATAATTTCATAAGTAGAGCATAGAACACCTGTTTATGACCTTCTGAATACAGTTTTTGTCATAGTTAGAGTCCTCTAGACATGAAATGACATCCCTATAGTAGACATAAGAGTAAGTCATCCATTTAAAACATAACCAAGACTCGTGCTCGTGTGTGTTACTGTGAATGTGTTGGGAAGCTGAAGACAGGAAGTGACGTTGGGGGTCCAGAGATGAGTTTCAGTTGACGTGGGTTACAGCTGCAACCTATTTTTATTTTTCCTGTTTTGAGATTATTCCAACTGGCAATGAAAGCCTGTTGTTCTGCATGTGTGTCTGACTGAACATCACAATAACATTACTGACACCTCCACAGTGATGGAATACTGTAGAATACTACACATCATCAACGACTTTGCGTGCATCTTTTGAATGCCTTGTATTTGTATGTCAGTTCATGTAACAATGTTTATGCTTGAAAATGCTTCATTTAAACATCAAATATGTCAAATTTGCTTAAATATGCATATGTTTTGACCACTAGTAGGTTGTATTTGACCACAAAACCATACAATTTATTAATGAATAGATTTTTGAAAAAACAGCCGCACGGTGGCCTAGTAATTAGTATGTTGGCCACACAGCCAGGAGATCTGCAATATCTGGATTAGAATCTCTGTTGGCTGTTGAGTTTGCATGTTCTCCTTGTGCGAACATGGGCTTTCTCCGGCTTTCAGTTTTGCCAATAAGTGCCCTGTGATTGGCCGGCGACCAGTCCAGTTTGTAACCCACCAAAAGTCAGATGGGATAGGCTCCAGCATAGCAGACGACAAGCGGCTTAGAAAATGAATGAATGAGTGAATTGAGTGTGTATACGTATGTTTAATTCATAACTTGTAGTCTTGTTCCACTTCCTTTTGCCATTTGCGGCTGAAAAATTACCATTCAACAAATAAAAATGTGCTTTCATGCATCCATCCATGCATCCATTTTCTATACCGCTTATCCTCAATAGGGTCGCAGGTATGCTGGAGCCTATCCCAGCTGACTCTGGGCGGGAGGCGGGGTACACCCTGGACTGGTCAGTGCTTTTACGCAGAATTTGGAAAAAAAGAAGAATGGAATTATATGTTTAAGTGGAAATGATTTGTCTAGACGTGTCTCGCCCCCCCCCAGCAGCCCTAGACCCCTCATGTCTAGATAGGAAATTGTTACTTCTACTGTACACACGTGCCACATCACATAAACCAACTTGCATTATCCAGGGCTGAAATGAGGTAGCTGAGAATGATGTCATGGCCTGATCACTTTACCCGACCTCGTGGGGCAGGACGTGCATGGCAGATCGATGAGGAATGGGAGGAATGGGCGCCGAGGGAGCGAGCACGTTAGAGAGGCACGTATGACTTATTGCCCGGAACACCTTCAGTCTCTCAGAGATGGTGGCATGTTTACATTGTCAGTGTGATGTCATTATGCTGCTTCTTCATAGAGGTCTTCTACATATAATGAGCCATGACCTGCCTCTTATTAACGCGAGAAATCCTCCAGGGGCCTTTGGTCTTCTTGGTCAGGTCCATTATGGGTCACTAGATTCTTCCTGCATGAGGTACAAGTCGTGAGTCATGCACACAAGGGTGGCCCTGCTCTTACAGACATCACTCATTTAATAATATGACCAATAGACATTAGCACACAAACACATCACCCTCCTGCATTTCTCTGCATGGAATATTGACTGCAACCTTTGCTCTGGAACCTGGTGTTTTATCACCAGGTTAGTGAGTGGAACTTTTAACATGGCCAGAACAACCTACGGTATGTCAGTCACTACTTGAGACTACATGCTGTAACATTATATGGAAACTACTATAAGCTGGTGTTAACCCAGGGGTGCAAAGAGCAGCAATAGTAGCCAGATGACTATACTGTACTTCACTCTCTTCATAATGTTAACTCATTTTATGACCTATTTTTTACTTTTTCAAATGATTTAATAATTTAGAATTGGTAATTATTAATTAATAGAATTGAGTTTAAACTAAGTACCTCGTCGATGACACTGCATGGACTCTGATCCTGTGAAATGTCTCGGTTATAAATTAAAACATGCAACAAAAACCTGGTGACAGTGAAGTCAGGAGCTAAATCAAAATGATCCCAAATCAAAGTATACTGAAAGTCTAAAGTAAAACAAGTATTGATTCATTTTTCCAAAAACTGTGAAACTGTGATCTGGCAGGTGATTTTAGGCTATTTTGCATTATATGACTATATTATATGACATATGGCTTTCTTACCAATATCCGGTATATTGACATTGTCCAGCACTTCATTTCCGATATCAACTGATACAAATCTAGGGAGAAGCGCCATATTTATTTTTCAAATTTTGTCTCAACAAACATCCAGAATACGCCTCACCCAATTTCAAATCTTGCATCGTTATTATTGAACTGTAATTGTTGGGGCTAAAAGATCACCTAATTGTTAGCGCTGTCATTGAGGAGAAGCTAGAAAATGGGGCTCATGCCTTACGGTTGTAAAAAAATACCATCCATCCATCTTCTATGCCGCTTATCCTCATCAGAGTGGCAGGGGTATGCTGGAGCCTATCCCAGCTGACTTTGGGCGAGAGGCGGGGTACACCCTGGACTGGTTGCCAGTCAATTGCAGGGCAGACAAACAACCATTCCCACTCACATTCGTACCTATGGCCATTGTCGAGTTGCCAATTAACCTAAAATGCATGTTTTTAACATTATTAGAACCCTCTAGACAAGAAATAAGACACTTATGGTCACTGTTACACCAGTATTTCCTCATATAGTAAAGATAATAAGACATATTAAGACATAAATAAGTGTCATATTCATGTGTGTTGCTATAAATGTGTTCTGGTGTTAGACAGAAAGTGATGTGGGGGTGTTCATAGATGAGTTTTAATTTGCCGTGGGACTAATTGTATGACTATATTATTATTATTGTGCCTACTGTGAAATACTTCAAAACTTGCAAAAAAAGCAATTACAGTAATTAGTAATGTAGAGATGGCATTTACATCTGCGTACATAGTATATATTATTTGTGTACAGTTATCAAGCGCTCTCGAGTGGCCCTAGTGGTCTAGTGTATATTTGTACATACTGTAAATATTTGGGATTATTATGTATTTCTTGTGTGCTGATACTGTCCATTTTGTCTTATTCTATTCTTCTTGTGCTCTTATTTAGACATAGGCGGAAGAAGCGCTTTGTGGTGGCAACAGCAAAGGCATCTGATGAAAACAGTTAAATCATCAGGTGTTCAGGTTTTGGCTTGTATTTAATAGGGCATTACCCTTCAAGGATTCCCCATGGTGCGTGTGTATGTGTGGGCGTGAGTGTGTGTGAGTAACACTGGTTGTGAAGGCGCATTTGAACACATTTCCATTGTGTCAAGTTCAAAACACAGAATTAGCGATAAGCGGCGAGGGAATAACTGTGCAGGCAGATTTCAGTGTCATCAGAAAGAGATTAGTAATACACTGACATGTCTGTGTTGTGCCATGTATCCATCCTCACAGCTAATGATATGTGATAACGTGTGATACCAGTCCAAACAGCAACAGACCGGGGAAAAACGTGAGTTTGTGTGATTGTCGTGCTTTTAGTCACCATGGGTGGAAGCTGGAGAAGAGACTGGAAGTCTTCTATTGTTGTGTAAAGCATGGAAACTCTCAAGCAGACAGAGTCCATCCTACCATTGCAACCCGGTGGCAGCAGATAAGATGAACCACTACCAAAAATACTGCTGTCCATCATAAACCCTTGATTAACTGTACAAGCAATGCTTACATTTGAAACATTAACATTTTACCTGGCATAAGTGTAAAAAAGGGGGTTAAAAACACTCATTCATTCATTCTCTGTTCCGCTTATCCTCACTAGGGTCGCGGGTATGCTGGAGCCTATCCCAGCTGACTTTGGGCGAGAGGCGGGCTACACCCTGGACCGGTCGCCAGTCAATCGCAAGGCACATATAGACATACAAACATTCACACTCACATTCATACCGATGGACAATTTAGATTTGCCAATTAACCTAACATGCATGTTCTTGGAATGTGGGAGGAAACTGAAAACCCGGAGAAAACCTACGCACACACGGAGAGAACATGCAAACTTCACACAGAGATGCCCAATGGACATTCGAACCCTGAACCTCATGACTGTGAGGCCAACGTGCTACCCACTCATCCACCGTGCGGCCCATTAAAAACACTCAATAAAACTAAAATAAAATAAAACTACTCACCATTTGATGGCACATGGAGCGTAGCGTCTTATGAAGTCGACTTCATGTCCGACATTACCTTCTTAACTGTCATACAAGTAATTATAAATTACAATAAAACTTACTGTACTCATCATTTATTTGACAAAACATGCACAAATCTGGGTGTTGAGTCTCTTCACAGTCATACAGTTGACCTGGGAGTGTCCATCTAGGTCTTTTCTCAATGTTGTCAATTGATGACCGAGAAGCCACGCTATTAACACAATAAGTTGTTTATCCGGTTCCATGGTACCATCACACTTTTCCTCTTTGCTGTCACTGGTAGCGGTTCATCACAAGTTGAATCATAAGTAAGGATGTAAATTTGCATTTTCCCTACTTGGGGGTACTTTTGGATTAGAGATACATACTGTATATGACGGCCTTTCCAGGGGCCCACTAATTTCCGCATTAACAGATTTGTTGGCAGAATCTGCTGTTAAGCATGGAATCTCACAGATATTAACATATTGTGAAGGAAATTATGTCATTGCAAGGGGAAGGAATGTTTGCGTGGGGAAATGTTTCCCCTGCAGACCGCTCGTTCATAGCGCCATGTACTCAAACATGAACAAGCTCCCTCCTGAAGTAAGTCAGCAAAACACTGAAGTACAGCAATGACCAGTGTAAACTGGCTGGTTTAGGTAAGTTTATGCTAGTGCGGCTAGGTAATGTAATGCCCGCTGACTTTGTGCGTGAAATAAAGACAACAGCCTCGGGCGGAAGAGGCACCCAGTTAGCTATCGCACTTTGCAGTCAAAACCCATTTTCAACACACACACACACACAATACTTTCAGCCTTCAAAATAAGAGCAGTGCACATCCTGTAATAGTGTTAATAATAGGTGGAGGCGGGGTACACCCTGGACCGGTCGCCAGTCAATTGCAGGGCAGATAGACATTCATACCTATGGACAATTTAGAGTCGCCAACATGCATGTTTTTGGAATGTGGGAGGAAACCCTAGTATCTGGATAAAACCCACGCATGCACGGGGAGAACATGCAAACTCCACACAGAGATGCCCAACGGAGACTCAAACCCACGTCTTCAAAATCCCCTGACTGTGTGCCCAACATGATAATCACTCAACCACCACTCAGCCAGTCATATATGGTATAAATAAATGGTAGGATTAAATTTAGGAAAGAATACAAATTAATTTGGGAAAAAATAAAACAGATTTCAGGCCCTACACACATGCATATAGACTGTCTTTATCTGTAGACCAATCGTGATTGTTACATTCAATTGAACCTGAATTAAACATTCACATAAACGTGACAGGCCACGTCTGTTTGCGTCACTGCAGGCTTTTTCTGCAACCACAGCTCCCACAGTAGATAGGAACCCAAAATCCAAATTGCATGGAAACCACGGTGATGACTCGTCACCGCATTCACCACTGCACCGGGGAAGCTATGCGTAGGAAGTTCAAGAAGCACCCAGTTTTATTCCATGGCTACCCCCAACAGACTTGTGTTCTACACTGTCTGATACTGCAAACATTAAGCCAGTTGTTCCAAAACCTTTTTTGCAGCGCCCACCTTTTGGAAACAAAATGATTCCCCCCACCCACGCCCAAAACGCCCAGTAATGCTGGGATCCCCAGTTTGAAAACTTCTGACATTAAGCATTTACTTCCTTACAGAAGGTCCTCACTGTCTCTTTTTCTCCAGTAGATTTACACCCCAGCCTGTCTAAACAACAAATGCAAATTCAATCTGGACGTATCTATTTTGGTTATATATTTAGCTTGTGACCACCGGTCTGTATTATGCCAGTCATGTTAACTAGCTGGAGAGAGGCTATATTTACACTGGGCTGGGTATCCATCAACCACAGTGCAAACGCATGGAGAGGCAGCAAGAGAGGAAAGGAAAGTGTGGCCCATCAGTCACCACAGTCCAGTCACAGGGCTTCCCTTTTTAAAACGCTTCACAATTAGACCGCAACAGTGCCACGGGGCACAGTCTGTTTACTTAGACCTACAGCACAGGTTAAACATCTGCATCCACACATATGCACGCTCATACACACCGCATGCACTCTGAGTGTGCAGCCCAAGAGTCCAGACTGCACGGTGTCCGGTGACAGACGTGTGGACAGGGAGGGGGGAAAAAAAGACACCGATGGTGTCACCTGGGCTCTCTGCCCGGGCACACGGCACCTGAATGACTTCACTCGGGCACACACACAAAATAACACATCAACTGTCAAACAGAAACTGCAAATAGATGAGCTGACACATAGCTTGCAATGACAGACACATTTAAAGCAGACAGATAAACAACAAGGTCACATCATAGTCTGCAATGAGACTTTGCAGAACTTTACAGTAGAGACTTGTTGTTTTCGCGATGCTAATGAAGTATTTCTTAGTGGTTGCATTTAAATACAGTAAAACAACGTGCCAAAAAAGGGAAGAAAATTGACAAATTGACAAGCATTTTGTGTGACCTCCCTTTACCATATTTGCCAAACACATGCAAAGCAATGCAATGTATTTCACAAGCGAAGCAAAGGAAAAAAAATGTTGCAGAAACCTACCGTTGTAAAATCAAAATTGACTGAATCAACTAAAGTCATTGCTACTAAGAAAAAAGTCACTAAAACCAGACGGCCTTTGTTGGCCTATGGCTTGCACAGTTCTGTATATTGTAAGCAAATTTATTGCTGCATATGTTGCACATTTTTGGGCAGAGGAATAATTACATTTCAATGTACAGTAGCTTATATGCATGCATTTTAAAGTGTCACTGACATGATTTAACAACTTTGCTGAAATATTTTAAATAAATATTTGCTGTAATTATGTTCTACCTCGTTCATTTTATTAAACAGGGGATTAAACTCTGAAAAAATACATTTAATGCTCATGACGGGAGTCTTGAACAATTTACTGCTCAGAAAAAGTGTGTTTAATAAAACGAACAACGTAGAACATAATTACAAACAATATACAACATATTTAAGTTGATAAATCATGTCACTGACCCTTTAACTTGGGGTTATTTTTTAGTTATACTAATCCCATTTTTAGCAAAGGACTGCACCTGCTAAATTCAGCCATGGTCCCCTGCTGTTCTACTCAGAACCATCCCAAGGGACCCCCGTTTGGACCTTCACTTCCTTGTTTACCAACCTAACTATTGCTGAGGTAGCTGTTCATCCATGTCAACGCAGATTCCTGCAGCCTCTCTTGGGATTTTGAGGCAAACATGCAGTTCCAAGTTGGCTGCACATACAGAACTTAGTTACTCATTCAGCTTCTCTGCGCAATCCAGCTGGCAGTAAATAGTCTAGGCCGCATTGGTCCATTGGACTCTGATGGGTTGGCATCTTCTCTGCAGGGGCCAGGTTGTTAACACCTTGGAGTAGCAAAGAAACCTGCCATGTAGGGACATTTGTCTGTGAGCTTAGAAACACTGAAACCCAAGAAGCCTTTCCAATCCCCCGACTGCCTCTGGAGTATTAATAACACACACAAGCCCAACCACCTACTGATTAAATCGGACGAGTGCGCGGAAAAGAGGTCATTACGTGCAGAGCCTTCGGATGCCATGATACCGTTCACCTGCTTGTCCCTCCTGAAGAGCAATGGGGGTGCAATGTTGACGTTGGGGTGTGACTGTGCCTTAATGACCGTGTGAATCCTCTTAAATCATGGCATCATGTTAACCTGTAAATTAACACCCCCAGTTACCCGCAAGCCACCCTGACCACGCAAATGCACGAGCTCTTGGATGGTGAGGTCATGATCGTCTGTAGATCCCTGTCATGAGCGGCGGGGTGGCTGACTGCTATAAACAGGGAAGCCTACGTGGGACTGGGGGGGATACTTTGAATACGCCCACTCAGTAAACTTGTACTCCACAACACCCGTACTCCACGACAACTTTATCTGTGTTAAGCTCTGGAAATCTGCGATACCTGTGCAGTGTTTTTTTAGGTGCGGCGGAGAAAATAGCACATTAAAACAGTGCGGTCCCAATAAAGTGGAAGCGCAGCTGCTCCAGTCTTAGAGACCTCTGAGCTAAGCACAAGCACTACACATACACAATGTTCTATAAATCGTGCATGTGTTGATAGCTCTAATCTGCAATGTGATGACCAAGGCTGAGGAGTCCTAACTACAGAGAGAAGGAATACTCTATCACCAAATACAGTAACATCAAGATGTGTCCTGTTATTCTTATGTTATTCTTACATCTGTTATCATTTTCGTCAAGATGTGCTTTGGAAAAGTACCACAAAGTCCCTCTTAGAAGGCAGGGATGCCTGCGCTTGCATTCCTGAGCTGTGATGAGAGGAATCACTCATTGTGATATCATAGCAGCTTCATAGGTTGTGTTCGCATACTTGTCCAGACAACACACTAGTGCTACCACACCTTCAGCACTCTGCAACATTTCCTCTCCTCTTTTGTGCTTTGATAAGGACATTGTACATTGTTCTACAGGATTTCAGTAGTAGATGAAGGCTGATTTATTACAACAGATTATTGTACATATTAGTATTATACCAAAAACTTTCATTTGCTGCTGCTGGGTCATAAATTATTTGGACAAATACCACACCAAACCAAATCTGCCTTATTTATTGGAGTAATCCCTCATTTTGTGGTGGTGGTGGTGGTAAGTGAATTTCCGCAAAGTACCATTCCTTTATAAACCAGATACAGTGGAACCTCGACTTATGAAAACCTTATTAAAAAAATAATAATACAAAACAGGCTTTGAAGAATTTTTTCTCCCATTTAACGAAGAAATATTAAAAATACAAAAACCAAAATCGAAAGTCCCGCCTGACAGCTGTAGCTTATTATGCATGTATAATACCAAAGCGATACCACCACCAACCGCCATAAAACTAAAGAAGAAGATGACAAAGCTACCCTCGGCAGCAAACTTTGATCTCAAACTTCCATCATCCTCTTCCTTCTAATGATGGCCAATCGCGCCGTCCGTTTGCTCAGCGTACCGAAAGGTCCTGGCCAGTGTTAAAAATTTAAATGAAAAAACCCATAGTGTTAAGTCTAGTATATAATGTAATGTATATAATAAACTTACGTATGATTTCTGCCAACAACACCCCTACAGTCACCTTTAGATACAGTAAATATGACATAATATAGACTTACATGTTAGGATTAAGAGAGTTCCTTGTTGTTTTTTTCACTTCCTGTTCTTTGCAGTACTTCCTGTGGTGGCTTGTTTTGTCAATGTTACGTTACTGCCGCCTAGTGACCAGAGTAGAATACTACATACTGTATTATCACAATGTTTTTGAATGCACCTTCTGAATGCCTTACAGTACATATTTGTATTTTAGTTTCTTTATCCATTTGCATGCTTGAAAATGCTTTATTTAGGCACAAAAATATGTAAAATGTGCTTAAATGTACATATTTGTTGACTATAATAGCCCGTATTCAAGCATGGAATGTCAGTGATTTATTAATTAATATATTTTTGAAAAACAGTGATAGATTGAGGCCGCAAAATTTAATAAGGATTACTGTAACTCACGTTTAGGCTCTTTTAGGGTAGCACGTGGCATAGTGGTACCTCTCTGATTTCCGTGTTCTCCCTGCACATGGGATTTCTCTGGGTAGTCTGGTTTCCTTCCACGTCCCAAAAACAAGCGTGTTAAGTTTATTGGAGACTCAACATTTTCCATAGGTGTGAATGTGGTATGAATGCTTGTTTGCCTAAATGTACCCTGCCTCCAGTCCAAAGTCAGCTGGGAAAAACTCCAGCTCACCAAGACTTAGAATTAAAACATTCTGCCAAGCTCTGCTCAAATGAAAAAAAAAAAGTATGCCGCACATAGGTGATTCAGATTCCATACTTTTTTTATTTTTTTATTGAGTCCTGCTGCTAAATAACCCACCATGGGACCAAAGACATTATGAGTGCCAGCCCTAATTATGAGTGCAAAGGTGGCGTACCCTTGGCTGATGTGTGGTAAGAAAGAAGAAATCAAGAAGTGTAATGTTGCAAAAGGGGTAAAGATGTTGACGAAACAAAGATCACAAACGATCGATGATGTCGAGAAGTCGTTGGTGGGAATCAACACCTTCCCTATTTCCTCTTTGCACTTCACCTCATCAGAGTTTTCAGTCATTGTACAAATAATGATAAATGTTGATTTAATCATTTCATTTGTCATTCATATGTAGTTTGCGTGGTTTTCTGTATTTAAAAGTATAATTAGTCTCTATAAATGTATTTTTAACTCCTTATGTTTGTTCAAAATTACTTCTGTTAAAAATGTTCTGATGGATTTGGATTAAATTTTCAGGATTGTCGGAAATGGGATATGGAAGAACTGATTACATTTTGAAGGTGATCCGGATCACTGTCTGAATCCAGGAGTCTTTAACATTGTGAGATAGGACCAGTTTCGACATGTGTGCATATACTGTAACTCCACTAAAAATGGTCAAAGCACTTGGATCACTGATATCAAATAATTTTAGAAATGTAAAAACTATTATACTGTATATGCTAATAGGATTATATATATACACATGTTATATGCTTATTATTATATATAAGTTTCTAGTTTGTTCATATTTTGGAGTGTCTGGAATGAATGAATTGGATGGGGAGGGGTTTCTTTTTGGAATGGATTACTAACAAAAAGTCAGTTTTGACTGTATTTCTTCCATTTCTATTTTCTATAGCTGCAATAGCCAATGTCCCAATACTTTTGTCCATAAATTGTGTATGGTGCCGTAGGTGAAAATTCACTTGAAAAAACACCAGCTAATATCCTATTTTTTTTTACATTTACTATTTTACAACTATACCCATCCACATAAGGCAAGTGATGTTTACATGAGTTGTCATAAGTCATAATTGTGTTTACATGTTGCATCACATAGTGTGCATTTGCAGGCACACCATTTAGTTATACTTTGCCCATCTAGACCTTTGTGTCTATTTTTTTTAAAACTCATAACACACTAGCTTTACCACCTCAGCCCAAGAGTGTGTACTGTATGTTTTTAAATGCTGTTTATATGTTTGTATCTTAGTTTTGCCATCCCTAACTCTGCCCTTGGTTGCTTCATCACAGTGTGTGTGTCAGCAGTCATCAGACTGTCTGTCTGCTCAGACCGGGTTAGCTTCCAATATCTTTTACATCAAACAGCACATTCTGTCTCCCACTCACCCTCTGCATTTTTCACATAATTCATGCGGCGCAGCTGAGACTGTCTCCATAATCCCTCCCTGCATGCAAGTGTGGTCTATGATGGGAAATAAATATGGCTTTTCATCATGCTACCTAATCCCCACAGAGGGGGGGAACCTTGGCAGACAAAGTCATGGCAACTTTTTTCCCCTGCCAGAACACACTCCTGTGCTACACATTCAATTTATGCAAGTTGGTAAGAAAAAAATGGAACCACATAGTCTGGAAAATAATCTGGAAAGCATGGAAAGCTCATATATGTTGGCAAAATGCACCATTCAACTTGTAAAACAAACAAGTTTTGTTTCAGGGATTCCCCTCTTTTTCTGCACACACACGCACACACGCGCACACACACATAGACAGTAAGTGGCTGCTCTCTCAATGGCTGAAAAGCAGCATTGTGTAAAGGTCAGGAGAGTCGGTGAAATTGAGACGTATCATTGTGACATTCTCCGTTTGTGCGAGAAAGACGGCTCCTGTTACAAGCACCAGAGGAAAGCAGACTGATAGGAAACCACTGTACTCCTGCACATAAAGTGTTAGGGAGACATTCTGTTCTTAGGTTGACTCTTTGCATGTCAGACATCAGAAAGCAGTGACACATGGGTGTTTTAGTAAATTCTTTCTTCAGAGGAAGTTCTCAAAAGTTGACCCACCCATTAAACCCTTACTGGCTTCATTGAATATAATCCAAATGTGATTTATAGTGCTGTTTTTCCTACATCTAATTAAATGTCCAGGATTACTGTCAAGTATAACTTCACTATGAAGATGCCATCAGTTTGCAGGCAGCAGGTTTTAATATGAAAAAATGGGCGGGGAACCGACCACATCAAGAAAACTACATAACTTCATCTTATTGTGTGATTTTTCTCTTCTATGCAACATCACGAATCCAAACAACAAAAAATATTTGCACATTTTTTAACGTCCAACTGAAACTAACAAACGCAGACTGGTAGATGAATTTATGCCTTTCCTGTCCACATCAAAGGATAGCATGGCCACTTGTTGCTAGGGGTTGACCCAAATGTAGGACAGTAGGTAGGCAAAACTTCTCAAATATTTTTGAGAAATGCACCAGAGGGGGCGCAGAAGAGACATCCATCTTCTATGCCGTTTTGTCCTCAACAGGGTTGCGGTAGTATACTGAAATCTAATCCCAGCAGACTTTGGGTCCGTGCGGCTCTTCAGCCTCCCTTTGCCGGCACAGTGATCACCGAAGTAGGAGAAATGTGCATTTTCAAAAAGACTGTGAAATATCCGGTTCCCCGCAAGTCCATGAACACATCTAGACTGCGTACTGACTGCTGATTGGATGAGCAAGGGATGGGGAGGTAGGTTAGTTTATGCAGTGAGTCTCACTGGAGAGAAAAAACGTGAGGGTGTTTTGAGTTGAGACTGAAGTTACTGCAAAAATAAAATTATGTAATTAACATCCCGTAAAACAAGCAATAGACAGGTGCCAAGTGATCATTATCAGTTGCTTTTGCTTTCCTTTTCAGTGAAAAAGTGAATATTCTCATTCATTCATCCAGCTCATTGTATTCTCATTCAGGTTGTCTTAGATGACGTCTTGATTTTCGTCCGAGCAGGCTTCATCATGCTCAAAGAGTAAGTAGGACAGCTATAGTTTGAGAGGTTAGTGCATTCACAACAGAGACAAAGCGACAGTTTGACTGACAAGAGGTCTCACCCTCTTCGCCATTGTTGCTGTTGCTCTCTGAAGTGTCTAGGTTCTGAACCAATGCACTGAGTGAACATAATTCCTTGCCAGTTTGGAGGCGAGAGATGAGGAAAACAGACACGCATGCACAAAATGATTGAGTTCATTATCATATATTGTGTGATTAATTCCACTTCCACTGTACTGATAGCTTCAAAAAATTTATTCAGAAAATAATTTTGTCAAAATTTCAAAACCACCTACAGTATGTAGTAGATCACTTCAAATGAAAAAGACAATAATAAACATATTGTTACATTAATACTTTGAACAGTGTCTAAATCAGGGGTGTCCAAACTTTTTTTCAAACAATGTGGGCCCAGTTTCATATTTTACTTTTTGTAAATCCACTCATGCAGATATTCTAAGACATCATGTATGTTTTAGGGAAAAACTGCCTTTTATTAACATTTTTACCTTACTTCACACTTTTCTGCTTGTTTCCATTTTTCTTATTTTAGAAATACTTCATCATTTTTTTGGTAATATGACTATATATAATTTTCACTTAATTCAGTGAAGTTTTAACTTTTTCCCAACCACTTTTTCACTCATGCGATTACAGTTTTGTCTCTTAATATTATGACTTTATTTTTTAATATTTTGACTTTATTTCATTAATAGTTTGACTTTATTATTGTTTTTATTATTTATTATATAGATAGCATTATTATAATGATTATTTATTTCTACTATTTTTATTTTAAATGTTGTTTTATTTTTTGATTAAATTTTTTGGATGCGCGAGGGCCATTTTAAAACAGCTGTACGGGCCGCACTTTGGACACCCTTAGCCTAAACTGAGCTTTTTTTTTTTTTAACTAACCTTTTATATTGGCTTACAATGCAAGTGTACCTAATGAAGTATTCCGGTGTTGTCAGAGATGTACCGCAAAAATGTTCTGTATTTCTTGTAGGTGTGCCTGAATTAGGCAACCTGATTCACAATGACATCCGGCTGAAGTGATGCAACAACGCGTGTGACGTTGTTAACATTTAGTACATCCACAAGCGAATAGAAAAGCATAAACAAAAAATAAATAAAATTTCACCAGTTACATGTCGGATTCATTGGCTGTATTTGCTGACAGTTGGCAGTTGGGTTCTTCCGAGGTCTGCTAAAACATGAAGCTTATGCTCATTGTTACAAAGGAGAAGGAAATGAATTGGCAAGGTTTCTTGGAATAAGAACTTCCTCTTGAATTGTTGGATAATCAACTATTGCTTAAAATACATCATTCAGTTTGTTATTTTTCTACAGTAAAATCTCCTTAAACATGTATTATAAGCATAAGAAGACATGTTTAGAAAAGGCAACACAATAATGGGAAGTCCACGAAAGGATGTGGATTGGTAATTGCTATTAAAAATGCTATTAAAAATAACAACAAATTCATGACAGTCAAAAAGTATTTCATTTATTTAAAGTGACCAAAAATACAACAAGATGCATCGAAAACGTGCATTAAAAATAGTATGACCTATATAAAGGCTACTGCAATGTACTCCACTTCGGACCTTGTGGTATTCACCTTCATTCTTAGATGAATCTTTCCTTACCCCCGTCCAATCCCTGCTATTCACATAACTCCTTAGTGACATTACATACTAAATTGTGCTACATTGCTTGCCAAGAGTCACATTTTATCACTTCTCCTTCCAGGTAAGATGCAGCTGCAGTGAATCATTGCTCCGCAGCAAGCTACTGACAAGTCTGGTTCAAGTTTATCTGGCGTCTCCTGATGGGATCCATGATGAGGTTGCTAAAATGCCTAACATATCTTACATACATGCGCGCAAGGCATGAAGCAAACACGTGCTGCTGAAGCATTTTGATAATCCTTGGCCGCTACTGGGAAATACTCAGAGGAATGTTGTGCCGCCTAAAAAATATTGCATTACCTCAAGACGCATTCATGAGAGCTGCGATCATTGTGAAAGTAAGTCCAAGCGAGCAAGGTGCTTTTGCTTTTGTTGCTTTGATGAAAGGAAGGTGATTTTTTTATGGGATGAAAACATGCAGGTAGTGATGGAAGGTGAATCTGACATCAGAACTTGAGGGGGACTCAACCATCACTATGAAAAAGGTGTGAAAGCTAGTATTAGATAGCCATCCAGTTAGTTTGCATGAGCTAAACCTTTGACAAACACAATTTAGAAAACAAACAACATAGTGTAACCATAGCGGTGTCATGAAATGACATCTGTTAACATGGCATTGTATGGTATGCTTTTTTTGTTTCAGACGTGCTTAACAAGTTGCATTAATAAACATCACATTTGCACAGTTCAACAATAGGAAAAAAAAAAAGTACTTTTGTTGTTGATTAACGTGATTAACGTTGATTAACGTGTGCACGTCCTGTCTGATCCTCAGCCGACGCCATCATTTGAGAAAGCAGAAAGAGGTATTTGAATGGTAAATTCAGCTCTAACTACAAGCCCTGGCTCTCACAACAAGACAAAGTTTTTTGTATCTACTATTGCTAGGATTGAACTACTGCAGAACGGTACTGAAGAAGAACTGTGAACTAAAAGTTGGGTATGAGCTGCTAGTTAACAGCCGGCATTGCCGAGGACAGCTATGCAGGGGCTTGCGTCAATTCAGAGGTAGTCGAGCTAGCAGCTCTAGCATTAGCAGTGCACAATTAGTCATCAACACATCAGTAAAACATGCGTACATTATAGCGATTGAATTTATCTTATGTATTATGTATTGTGTAAAACTATGACAGGAACAACATCAAACTAAAACCACAAACTGAGTACAGACCACCTTTACGAGATATGCACATTAGCACTGAATAAGGTTATCACATCTTATCTTTATGCACATGCACATTGAATTAGCATTTGGGAGCAAATATGAGGTGGAAGAAAAAGTATTCTAATACAGTATAGTAGTCTTATTTGCACAGCGTGTCCGAAAAAAGAAGGTGCATTCAAGGACCATCAAACAGTGGGACAAATCGCTGTTCACATTAACGCTCATTCTTTTGTTTAATAAATAATGGCTTATTTATATCTGTGATTAAATTTGATTAATTATGAGTTACTGTGGACCAAATGCGAATATTCACGTTTAAATAATTTAATCAATTGACTTAATTACAATGCTTAATACCTCTTAATACTTACTTAATGTTAATTATTTTTCACCATAATATTTTTTATCCATCCATCCATTCTCCCCTGCTTATCCGGGTCCGGGTCACGGGGGCAGCAGCTTCAGTAGGGAAGTCCAGACTTCCCGGTCCCCAGCGACCTCTTCCAGCTCCATCGGGAGGACACCAAGGCGTTCCCAGGCCAGCTGTGAGACATAGTCCCTCCAGCGTGTCCTAGGTCTTCCCGGGGGCCTTCTCCCGACTGGGCATGCCCGAAACACCTCACCAGGGAGGCGCCCGGGAGGCATCCGGACTAGATGCCCGAGCCACCTCAACTGGCTCCTCTCGATGTGAAGGAGCAGCGGCTCTACTCTGAGCTCCTCCCGGATGGCCGAGCTCCTCACCCTATCTCTTAGGGTGAGTCCAGCCACCCTACGAAGGAAACTCATTTCCGCCGCTTGTATCCGCGATCTCATTCTTTCGGTCATGACCCATAACTCATGACCATAGGTGAGGGTGGGAACGTAGATCGATCGGTAAACAGAGAGCTTTGCCTTCCGGCTCAGCTCTCTCTTCACCACGACGGTCCGGTACAGCGACCGCATTACTGCAGATGCTGCACCGATCCGTCTGTCGATCTCACGCTCCAACCTTCCCTCACTCGTGAACAAGAACCCGAGATACTTGAACTCCTCCACCTGAGGCAAGACCTCACTCCCAACCCGGAGGGTACAGTCCACCCGTTTCCGACTGAGAACCATGGCCTCGGATTTGGAGGTGCTGAGTCTCATCCCAGAAGCTTCACACTCAGCTGCAAACCGCTCCAGTAAACGCTGAAGGTCACAGCCTGATGAGGCCATAAGGACCACATCGTCTGCAAATAGCAGAGACGAGATCCTAAGGTCACCAAGCTGGACTCCCTCAACACCTTGACTGCGCCTAGAAATTCTGTCCATGAAGATTATGAACAGAATCGGTGACAAAGGGCAGCCTTGGCGGAGGCCAACGTTCACCGGAAACAAGCTCGACTTACTGCTGGCAATGCGAACCAGGCTCCTGCTTCGATTGTACAAGGACCGAATGGCACGTAGAAGCGGACCATCAATCCCGTACTCCCGGAGCACCCCCCACAGGACACCACGAGGGACACGGTCGAATGCCTTTTCCAGGTCTACAAAGCACATGTAGACTGGTTGGGCAAACTCCCACATACCCTCGAGTACCCTTGCAAGGGTGTAGAGCTGGTCCAGTGTTCCGCGACCGGGACGAAAACCACATTGCAGCTCCTCTAACCGAGGTTCGACTAACGGTCGTACCCTTCTCTCCAGCACCCTGGAGTAGACTTTCCCAGGAAGGCTGAGGAGTGTGATCCCCCTATAGTTGGAACACACCCTCCGGTCACCCTTTTTAAAAATGGGGACCACCACCCCGGTCTGCCAGTCCAGAGGTACTGTTCCTGACTTCCATGCAATGTTGTAGAGGCGTGTCAACCAACACAGTCCTCCAACATCCAGAGCCTTGAGAAATTCTGAGCGGAACTCGTCTACCCCCGGAGCCTTGCCACTGGGGAGTGATTTGACTACCCCAATTACCTCAGCCACGGTGATAGAACTGTCCACGTACGTATCCTCAGACTCTGCTTCCTCTATGGAAGGCATGTCAGTGGGATTGAGAAGGGCCTCGAAGTATTCCTTCCACCGACCAACTATATCCACAGTCGTGGTCAGCAAGCCCCCGTCCGCACTGTAAACAGTGTGAACTGGGGGCTGCTTCCCCTTTCTGAGGTGTCGGACGGTTTGCCAGAACCTCTTCGAGGCCGACCGAAAGTCGTGCTCCATAGCCTCACCGAACTCCTCCCACACCCGAGTTTTTGCCTCGACCACCGCCGAAGCCGCGTGCCGCTTGGCCTGCCGGTACCTGTCAGCTGCTTCGGGAGTCCCGCAAGCCATCCATGCTCGATAGGACTCCTTTTTCAGCTTGACGGCAGCCCTAACCCCCGGTGTCCACCATCGGGTTCGGGGCTTGCCACCACGACTGGCACCGACCACCTTGCGGCCGCAACCACAACTGGCTGCCTCAGCAATAGAGGCACGGAATACGGCCCATTCGGACTCAATATCCCGGTCCTCCCTCGAAATGCAGGCGAAGCTCTGCCGGAGATGAGAGTTGAAGACTCGACGAACGGGAGATTCTGCCAGACGTTCCCAGCACACCCTCACTACGCGTTTGGGTCTGCCAGGTCTGTCCGGCATCCTTCCCCGCCATCTAATCCAACTCATCACCAGGTGGTGGTCAGTTGACAGCTCAGCCCCTCTCTTCACCCGCGTGTCCAGAACATGCGGACGCAGGTCTGATGATACGACCACAAAGTCGATCATAGACCTGCGACCTAGGGTGTCCTGGTGCCAAGTGCACTTATGGACATCCTTATGTTCGAACATGGTGTTTGTTATGGACAAACTGTAATTCGCACAGATGTCCAGCAACAACACACCGCACGGGTTCAGGTCAGGGAGGCCGTTCCTCCCAACCGCGCCCCTCCAAGTCACACTGTCATTGCACACATTGGCGTTGAAGTCTCCCAGCAAGCTATGCAATCACCAGCTGGGGTGCTCTCCAGAACCCCTCTGATAGACTTCGAGAAGGCTGGGTACGCACAAACCACAGTCAGGACCCTTTACCCAGCCCTAAGGCGTAGGGAAAAAACCCTCTCCTTTACTGGGGATGACTCCAACACAGAGGCACCAAGTCGGGGGGCTAACAATTGGCCCACACCAGCTCGCCGCCTCTCTTCGGGCTAGGCCCGGCCAGGTCCCACGGGTAAAGATCTGACCACCAGGCGCTCGCCTGCGAGCCCCTCCCCAGGCCTGGATCCAGGGTGAGGCCCCGGTATCCCACGTCCGGGCGAGGTGCGGTCACTCCTCTTGTTTTTTTTCATAGGGGTCTTCTGAATCACTCTTAGTCTGGCTCGTCACCTAGAACCTGTTTGCCTTGGGAGACCCTACCAGGGGAATAAAGCCCCCGACAACATAGCTCCTAGGATCACTCGGGCACTCAAACCCCTCCACCGCGGTAAGGTGGTGATTCACGGAGGGGAATATTTTTTATCTTTATTATTTATTCTTGTAAAATTACTGCTGATTTTTTCGTTTTTTCTTATAAGACAGCAGCAAATGGCCCTCGAGCCGCAATTTGGACACACATGGAGTACAGGATACTGTACTGAGAATCAACTTTAGCATGGGAATGGTGAATCTGCTCAACCAATGAGAAATAGTTTATGTCACCCATATGATACATAATCATACATAACAACCTTTGGTGTTTTTAAGTGTGCAAAAACAAAATGTCGGGGTCTAAAAAACTCCTACAGTGTGCCCACACATGCGGCAGCCTCTCTTTCATGTCAAAACACAAGCCATAAGCCAGCAGTGAGTGAAGCTGTGGAGAAATGTGATATTTTTGTTTGGAAGAGGATCTTTGAAGTTACCTGAGTACTACTTGGTCATACATTGACTTAGATTACAGCAGCTGCATGTTTGGCCACAGACATGAGACATGAATCAAGGCCATGCTGGAGTGCTGTGTAAAAAAACGCTGTGAGTCAGGTCCGCTTGTGTAAATCATGCACCTGTACAAAGGTGAAAAAAGGTGACCCCGGGCTACAAGAAGCGATCTTCCCCTCTTGTCCTTTTCTTTTCTGCCTACTTACTTTATGCCTCACATCTTTCCTGTCATAGGCTTTCCTGTCACACCCTTAGTTTGGACTGTGAAACTATGTGTATTGCACCACTAATGGGCCCCCATAAATACCTCTCATAGTCAATGAAACAAAAATTGCTTTAAAGTGGTTAAGATGAAGACGACTTTATGAAGTCATTATGTTACAGAAGAGCATGAGTTTGAATGCCCTTTATTAGTTTCAATGTCAATAACAGGCTGAGAGTCATGAGGCTTGTAACTGGGGTGGATCATGAACTGCATGGGAGTGAGAAATACCTGGTACAGTACTTGGCTTGGCAACGGTCATGCAGTGGAACTTCTAAAGTTGAAAAGTTGCTGGAGATGCTGGTCAACTTCAGAACTGCAAAAAATATTTCCCACAGGACAGATCAGAAATACAATTTTCTGTTGAAGCGTCACAGTCCTAAAACCAACCAAAAATTGTTAAAAAAAATAAATAAACAAAAAGAAAGAAAAATCTTGTGCAATATGCATGATTTATCCTGAAAACATTTGGAAAAATGTCCATATCTTAACTTCATAAGTAAATGTGCCTGCTCCTATTATTTTCAGTCTTTCAGGAATAATCATTTTATGACAGGGCAAAAACGGTGTCGATTTCGAAGAATAAGAGAATTGAGACCTGCAATAAAAACCTGTTGTTCAGTCGATCAAGTCTGGTGTTTGTGTGTCAGTTACATTAGTGACACGTAGTGACCAGTGTAGAATACTACATATCATTTACAATGTCTTTAAATGGGTCTTCTCAATTCTTAAATGTATTTTAGTTAGTTTAGACCAGTGCTTCTCAAATAGTGGGGCGGCCCCCCCTGAGAATTGTTGGGGAGGTGGGAGAGACTGGGAGTACTTTCAATGTTAGTGCCGACCTTGCCAACATGTACACATTTTTTGTACTCAACATGCAATTAGACTCTTGAATATGCTTGTATGTTTCACATCTCTCCTTCATGTTGCATTTCACTGGTTTCCGTTTCAAGTTCAGTCTGCACAGTACAGACAAATAATTGGATATTATCAGTTTCTCAAAAGTATTTCAAATCGGGGGGGCGTGAAAACACTTCTGTGCCCTGCGGGGGCAGGGCAATAAATACTTGAGAAACATTTTTATGCTTGAAAATGCTTAATTTAGGCTAAATAATATGTAAAATTTGCTTCAGTATAAATTTTTGTTGACTAATATTAGGCCATATTCAACTATAAAAAAGCATAATTTACTTATTAATATATTTAGAAGACAGAGTGGTGAGGACGACTAGTTTGCCAAACTGTTACAGTGTTTTACATTCAAATATTGATTTACCATGACTGTGTTGCAGTGTCTCCATTAAAACATTGCTTCTAACTAAAGGTTGCATTCTGTTTATGATACAATAGACTGCCAAACATGCATTTCATGAAAGAAGCTTATAAACTTTTTCACAGGAAGATGACGTTTTTCTTGGAAAAACAAGATTACCAGGAACAATCAGGAACTGCTACTGTTGGTATAAAAATACAGCAATAAACCTGAAATAGCAACCTCTCATTGGCTGAGTGTACCCAAGGGCTTTATGGGAAAGTGTTACCACGATGTTAACGACTCCCTATTGTGTGACTATTGTGCCCAGGCCTAGCCTTAGTTTTCCATGTATTCATTTGAAGGTCAAGCTCTACGGTTAAGCTTAGTTTTCTTGGATGAGGGCGGTTACCTAAAAGCAGGTTCAACACCCCTGCCACAATACACACACACAGCAGTGGACCGTTTTATCCTCACAACAATCACACTTCCTCACTTCAAACAGTGTTTTCTCAGCTTTTCTGTGTTTATGGAGGGTAGCCAGAAGAACCAGCATTAGAAGTCAACCTATTCTTCTCACCATCAGTTCAGTCTACAGCATAAACATGCGTTTTTAAACCTCAAATTATCTTGCAGTCTGTGTGTCAAGGCCACCATCGTTTCCATGGCATCACAGGAGCAGTGACCTCATTGGGCCGCCCACCCTTGACGTCTCTCTAGTTGTCACTGCTGCCACTTTGGGCCCTCTTTCCTTCTTTCTTGTCAGTATTGTTTGGAGACAGCACAGAAGCTGGTGGGGAAGGAATGTTGCGGCACGCTGACACAACACAGACGGAACACCCACACGGACGCAACTACCACAAGTGGAAAGAAGGCAGAGGAAAAAACTTTGAGAGATATGCGCAGGTGTCATGATTGAGAAAAGGGGTCCAAGACGTTAACAAGACCACAACAAAGCAATTACCTGGTTTCTATGTAACGTTCCCTGCTGAGATTTCTATTAAGAATGTGGCCAACCTAGGACAAATTCACAATGTCAGTAACAGTAAATCCTTACAGTCAGGATGTCAAGCACCTAACTAGTACATCGTGCGGTCATCTTATCATGAAAGCAGGATGTACTCTTGGCCAACAACTTAGATACGTACATAGCTCTGAACAACATTACAGTATGGGACTCAGTGCAAGACATTTGTCAACAATCTGCCATGACAAAACCCAGGCTCAGTATTAAATGACACCTCTAGTGAAGTATTCATTAAACACTACGGGGGTACTTCCAAATTCACGCATCCCAAAATATGCCTCAAAACCTCCAACGTGACAGCAATATCATGCAAAACGTCAGCATACTGCACAAGACTTCAGAAAAACTCTCAAGACCTCTGCGTGTCAGGTTTAAATGCACAAGGACCAGCCTCAACAAGGGGTGAGAAGAGAAAAATACAGATGACTGTTTACAGAATCAGTATTAAGCCACCGAAAACAAGAAAAAAATGCAACACCACCATGCAGGCATGACTGTTGTGTACCGTGGTATAGTTTCACGCGGACGTACCTCCTCACTGTGCCTGGACTGCTGTGTCATGGTGCAGGGAGCTCGGACCGGAAATGCTGCTCTAACTGCTGTTAATCATACTAGGGATTGTCAATAAATTACAATTGCGTAAACCACACCACAAATTAATCAAATGTCAAATGATTGGTCCTACCCTAACACACCCATTTTATTTTATTTCATCGCTTACTAGATCTTTTTTTGTATTAGGAACCTGACTCACAAAGGTTTGTTACAAAAACCAAACCATATTTTTGGTCATGCTGTGTAATAAAAACGTTAATTATGAAATACTGCGGTTGCATTCTTGTTCATTATTTGAAGAGTGATTTTTTTGCAACTTTATGTGAAGATGACAGTGCAGTCTAAGCAATGGAATCCCCAGCTAATGTTAGCTGCTGGTGCTAATAGAAGGCAATGTACTTTACTGATTTCACATGTTACTTGCTAATTAGTGGTTAAAGGAAAACTGCACCTTTTTTCTACATGTGAGACATGAACACATACTGTATGTCTTTCTTTTATCTGTACGTTCTAAAGATATTTAAAATAATAATAATAGCAGTCTTTGTAGGCTGCATAGGTCTATCCCATTATGTGTACTACTGAGCTGTCTCTTTCTATCTGCTTTTATATCTTTAGAATGTACAGAAAAGAGAAAGACATATGTGTTCATGTCTCACATTGTAGATCATTCCACAAAAAAGTGCAGTTTTCTAATAACGTTTTTTATACAAGCATTTTAATCAAACTCCGCTTCATAGAAAACAAATACAACCAATGACTTACCAAACAGTTCTTCGGTTTAGCATGGTTAGAATGTGATCTGATTCCCTATCATTCATTCATTCATTCATTTTCTATGCCGTTTATCCTCATTAGGGTCGCGGGTATGCTGGAGCCAATCGCAGCTGACTTTGGGCGGGAGGCGGGCTGCACCCTGGACTGGTCGCCATTACGAATGACTATTCATCAGCACTGTTTCCCTCGCTCGTCCATAAAGCAAACTTTCTTCCGGTTTACATTCCTGCAGCCAATAAGAGAAGAGAGTGATGTCACATGGTTTGTTGTGGCGTATCGGAACCAGGGAACCACACGCGTTAAAAACCCATCCCCTGACAGTTAAAACAGAGCTGCGTTTATAACTTTTCATTTGTCATTAATGTTTAGGGAGTATTTTTTTGTGTTTGTTTTCTTGTTTAAGCATATTAATATTAAAAACAAATTAGAAGTCTGCACTGTGTTTGACCTTTAATGTTTCAAAGTATTTCATCATACAGAAAACCAAATATCCCCAAAAGGAAGTACAGTAACCGCATGACCACAATGGGAAAAATAAGAAGTGTTGACTGCACAGTAGAGATTGGCTCACTGAACTTTTAGCACGGCGTGTGATCCGTGCCGGCTTACAAGCAACATGTCAAGGTTTTGGGGTCATATGTTGCAACTCATTAACCAGCTCAGTTTCCCTCTACAACTGCCAAACCTGTAGCAGCGTTTTCTTTGCAGCTACTACATTACCAAAAGGTAGCTACACCCAACAATACTACTAGTGGAGAGTGCAATCAGTAAGTAACTAACATCCTTTTCTTTCCACAGACGCTTTTTTAGGTTGTACCAATGTCGTATTTTTACCCTCGTTGTTGTTACTTTAAGCTGCAAAAACCCACCGCTGCTAAGAAAGCTTCTAAAAGTGGCACCGCCGACAGACACGAGGAAGAATACAGTATTGGTCTAAGAGAGACTCGAAAAAGAATAATCTTTGTGTTTATGCAAGGCAGGCCTTTACTTGGTAAGGTCACCAGTGTGTCATCAGCGTGTGTGTGTGTGTGTGTGTGTGTGCCTACAGTTTCCTTTTGCGTGGCTTATGATTATGCAGTAATCACCGAGGAGGAAGAGCCTGTCCAAGTCTACACAGTCCGCCTTCTCCTCTCCCTGCAAAAGGGTCCACCCTCTTCCCCTCTCAACTAACACACACAAAGCACAATCCCACACAACAATGTGTGGCGTTTAGATTACAGAATGCACCAGGAAGACGTGGATGGAAGAAGCAGCACAGTGGAGTCGCCTTTGACTGAAATAGATACAATGGTCTTGACAGGAGTTCCTTTTTTTACCCAACTGAACCTGATATGGAGATAAGAGGATGGAAAAGAATGTCAAAGAAGAAATTCTTCAGTTGACTGCGACCATTTTTGTGTACCTCTAAATAAATGGTGCTTTCATAATTAAATAGTATATATGGATGCACAGATTTAAGTGTAAACCATCACTTTCAGAATGAACCTTTACCCGCTTAGTCAGTCAGCCCGCATTCCTGGCCGTGACATCAACATGAAAATCAAAATATCACTGCTTACACATTTACTTATCACTTTGGCCAAAGACATAAGGAGAATGGGCAATAATAAACATTGTTTAGGTTTGTGCATATTTTTATTTGAATTCTTCTGTTTTCATATGATATTGTAGCAATGGGAGTACAGTAGTCCCTCGTTTATCGTGGTTAATTGCTTCTAGCCACGACCATGAAAAATTCATGTCTGGGAAGTAGAGTTCCTAATTTATAAATGAAATATTTTCATAGTTATATAAATAGAAAAATACGCTTTTTAACATGTTTAGAGCCCTGGTAGACATAAAATAACCCCTCTAAAGTCACCTTTACACTTGTATTACCCAATATTGTTGACATAATAACAGTAAACAAGTGATTTAAGACATAAATAAGACTCTTGCTTGTGTGCGTTACTATAAATATGTTTCGGTGACCTTTTTTTTGAGGGGGGGGGGTTAACCAATCTATGTTGATATGCTGAGAGAAGAAAAAAAAACAGCCTGTATCTCATCTTTTTATGATCTTTGACAAAGCATATTATTAGTACGAAGTTATTTTATTCTACTATCCATCCATCCATCTTCTATGCCGCTTATCCTCATTATTATTATATATTTTTACTTTACACTTTTTTGTCCATTTCTCTCAAGTAAGTTTCTTCTCATAATGACATGACTATATTATTGTAATATTATAAAATTTTTTCCAATTACATTTGCTAAAATTGTTGCTAAAAAACTTTTTGGTTCTGATTTGTTTGTTTCTGTATTACTTTTTTTTTTAAATGACATCAGTATTGTAGACATTAATATTTTACTTTAAACTATGTTACAATATTATGACTTTGTTCTCCTAATATTTTGACTTTGTGTAAAATTACTGCTTTTTTATACCACGGCGTATTAGGGCCACATTAAGAAAAAAAAACATAAGATTTTGAGATTTAAAGTCGTAATTTTACGTGAGAAAAAAAGTCTTAATATAACCTTTGACCCAGGTCAAAGGTAACACAAATCCCCTGTGTTTATAGCTGTCTCGGGCATTGCCTGTTAAACGGGATATTAAAATCATCAAGATTTCGAGAATTAAGTCGTAAATTGAAGACAATAATGTTGTATAATTACAAGAAAAAGTTTGTCATATTACGAGGGTAAAAATGTAACTTTACGAGAATAAAAGTTGTAACTTCAGTTTATTGGCATTGCCTGAGACAGCTATGAAACGGGGAGCCGTATGTGGAAGGGGTGGGGTATTAGAGTGTAGCGGTGAGATGATGCTAGTTTATACTAACCTGGTTGTGCCCAACTGCTCAGTTTTGCTGACCCATTTTAAGTAAAACTTATCTGAAGCCAGAGGAAAGTTTCCTTCCTTGCCTGAGACACCCATGTAATTGGGGAGGGGGCGGGGTACATGAGGGTAATGGTGAGATAATGCTAATCATGATGCTAACCCAAGCTAACCTGTTTGTGCCTAACTGCTCTGTTTTGCTGTCCCATTATAAAAAAAAGCTTGTCTGAAGCCACAGGGGAGTTTCCCCCCCCCTCCTGAAGAACTATGCTATAGTTTCCCTCTGGCACGTACGGCGTGATGCCATGTAAAATTACCAGTTTAAATGTTGTAATATTACGACTTTTTTTCTCGTAAAATTAAAAAAACTTTCTCATAAAATGACGACTTCAATTCTTGTAAAATTACGACCGTTAATCTTGTATAATTTCAATTTTAAATCTCATTCAATTACAACTTCCATCCATCCAGCCATTTTCTTCCGCTTATCCGAGGTCATGTCGTGGGGGCAACGACCAAAGCAAGGAAGCCCAGAGGTCCCTCTCCCCGGCCACTTCGTCTAGCTCTTTCTAGCGGATGCCGAGGCGTTCCCAGGCCAGCTGAGAGACATAGTCTCTCCAACGTGTCCTGGGTCTTCCCCGAGGCACTCCCCACAGTATTCCCCGAGGAACACGGTCAAATGCCTTCTCAAAGTCCACAAAACACATGTAGACTGGTTGGGCAAACTCGTATGCACCCTCAAGGACCCTGCCGAGATTATAGAGTTGGTCCACAGTTCCACAGTGCTCCTCCTGAATCCGACATTCGACTATCCTGCGGATCCTACTCTCCAGAACCCCTGAATAGACCTTACAGGGAAGGCTGAGGAGTGTGATCCCACGATAGTTAGAACACACCCTCCGGTCCCCCTTCTTGAAAAGCAGGACCACCACCCCGGTCTGCCAGTCCAGGGGCACCGACCCCGACGTCCACGCAATGCTGCAGAGTCGTGTCAGCCAAGACACGCCCACAGCATCCAGGGCCTTAAGGAACTCCGGGCGGATCTCATCCACCCCCGGGGCCTTGCCACCAAGGAGCTTTTTGACCACCTCGGTGACCTCAGCCCCAGAGATAGGCGAACTCGGCTCAGAGTCCCCAGGCACTGCTTCCATGTTGGAAGGTGTGTCGGTGGGATTGAGGACGTCTTCAAAGTTTTCCCTCCACCGGTCCACAACATCTCGAGTCGAGTTCAGCAGCACACCGTCCCCACCATACACGGTGTTGACTGTGTACTGCTTCCCCCGCCGGAGACGGCGGATGGTGGTCCAGAATCTCTTTGAAGCCATCAGGAAGGAACGTTTTCCATGGTCTCTCCGAACTCCTCCCATGTCCAGGTTTTTGCCTCAGCGACCGCCAGAGCTGCAGACCGCTTGTCCTTCCGGTACTTGTCAGCTGCCTCCAGAGTCTTTCTTCAGCTTGACGGCATCCCTCACCACTGGTGTCCACCAACGGGTTCTGGGATTACCGCCACGACAGGCACCGACCACCTTACGGCCACAGCTCCGATCGGCCGCATCGACAATGGAGGCACGAAACATCGCCCACTCAGATTCAATGTCCGCTGCCTCCCTCGGAACATGGTCAAAGTTCTCCCGTAGGTGGGAGTTAAAACTCCTTCTGACAGGGGACTCTGCCAGGCGTTCCCAGCAGACCCTCACAATGCGTTTGGGTCTGCCAGGTCTGACCAGCATCCTCCCCCACCATCGGAACCAACTCACCACCAAGTGGTGATCAGTTGACAGCTCCGCCCCTCTCCTCACCCAAGTGTCCAAAACATGTGGTTGCAAGTCCGACGACACAAACACAAAGTCAATCATCGAACTGCAGCCCAGGGTGCCCTGGTGCCAAGTGCACATGTGGACACCCTCATGCTTGAACATGGTGTTTGTTATAGACAATCTGTGACGAGCACAGAAGTCCATTAACAAGACACCACTCGGGTTAAGATCAGGGGGGCCGTTCCTCCCAATCACACCTCTCCAGGTCTCACTGTCGTTGCCAACATGAGCATTGAAGTCACTCAGCAGAACAAGGGAATCCCCCGAGGGAGCACTCTCTAGTACTTCCTCCAAGGGCTCCAAAAAGGGCGGGTATTCTGAACTGCCGTTTGGCGCATAAGCGCAGACAACAGTCAGGACCCGTCCACCCACCCGGAGGCGTAGGGAAACTACCCTCTCGTTTACTGGGTTAAACTCCAACGTGCAGGCTTGGAGCCGAGGGGCAACAAGAATTGCCACTCCTGCTCGTCGCAGCTCATTGCCGGCAACACCAGAGTGGAATGAAGTCCAGCCCCCTCGAGTGGACTGGTTCCAGAGCCCTTGCAGTGCGTTGAGGTGAGTCCGACTATATATAGCCGGAATTTCTCCACCTCACGCACCAGCTCAAGCCCCTTCCCCACCAGAGAGGTGACATTCGACGTACCGACAACTAGCTTCTGTAGCTGAGGATCGCCGAGGACCGCCACCCAGCTCTCTTTGCACCCAACCCCTTTGGCCCCTCCCACAAGTGGTGAGCTCATGGGAGGGGGGACCCACGTTACCTTTTCGGGCTGTGCCCGACCGGGCCCCATGGGTGCAGGCCCGACCACCAGACGCTCGCCATCGTGCCCTGCCTCCGGGCCTGGCTTCAGAGGGGGCCCCCGGTGACCCACGTCCGGGCAAGGGAAAATGAAGTCTAATTCTATTATTCATGATTAGGGTCTTTTGAGCCACTCTTTGTCTGGTCCCTCCCCCAGGGACCTGTTTGTCATGGGTGACCCTACCAGGGGCATGACAGCCCCCGACAACTTAGCTCCTAGGGATCAATGTGACACACAAACTCCTCCACCACGATAAGGTGGTGGGCTCAGGGAGGAGAAATTACAACTTTAAATCTCATAATATTACGACTTTTAATCTCGAAATCTTACGTTTATTTTTTTAATGTGGCCCTAATACACCGTCAGATTTTTCCCATTTTTGCTGGGGTTTTTTTTTTTGGTTTTGTTCTTTAGGTTTTTTTTAGTTTGTGCCGAGAACCAATAAAAAAAAGTCACCCTAAGCCTGCAGATTGGACGTCGGATTATAAACATAGTGTATGGGTGGTTTTTAATATTTTTGAGATACTTTCGATCAAATGTGGATAGGTTAATTTATTTTAAGAATCTGAGTCACATTGAAACCTTTCCCCCCAACCAGTTAACCAGGAAGTAGGGTACTAAGGAAGAATGACTGCACACAAATATAATATTCAACAACTTTCCACAATCAGTATTTCTACAATCTTTTGTTTACAGTCTGGAACTTTTCTTTTTACAACAATAGAGACAGATTAAATCAAATTCAAGCTCTAGTGGAGTCCACACTCAGTGAGAGTATGAATGTGAGTGTGCACAATTGTTGGTCTATATGTTCACTGTAATTGACTGGTTACCAGTCCAGGGTGTAGTCTGCTGTTGGCCCAAAGTCAGCTGGGATAGGCTCCAGATCACCATGACCCTGAGTAAAAAATGAATAGATGGATTAATGAAAGCGCCAATGTAGGGTCAAAGTGCCATCATAATTAGTAACATTCTTAATGTTCCTGCAAGTGTAAAAATAAGTTAAGTAAGTTAACCACAATTAATATTAAAATTTGAAAGTAACAAAATAAGTCACTGAGTTTCCAGAGATGATGATTACAAAATTTGCCATTTCCATTGTATGGCAGTATGGCTTTTAAAAGCGCAGAGATATGATATTTTTTATATTTCTTTCAGCTTTTCCGTGTTTGAATGTTTGAATTGGCACTGCTTTTATTTTAACTTCAATTTTAACAAGCATGCCATTATTTTAAAAAATGGGTGACAGTATTATAGAAGGCTTCCCTGGTATAAATTATATAAAAAAGCTCGGGTGGAGGTTTATACTTCAAGATTGCTGAGTCGCTCATTTAATTGTCAATCAAAAAGGAACTAAGCCTCAGCCAGACCATCCAATTATCATGCAGAACAGCTGACATCGGGCAGGGGCAGGGGACACTCTGGGCTGGTCGCCAGCCAATTGCAGGGCAGACAAACAACCATTCACACTCACATTCATAGCTATGGACAATTTAGAGTCGGCAATTAACCAAACCCTGCATGTTTCTGGAAAGTGGGAGGAAACCACCAGATGCTAACCACTTGACCACCGTGCGGCCAACACGAGGGAACACAAGGGAAAGCGCCTTTCGGGCCTTTGTGTTGCGTTCTGGACTCCTATTGAGCAGCTGCACACGATAACTCACACAGAAAGCTTTCTAGATCTTCTACCCTCTTCTTGTTTTCCTGCAGTGTTTCCTGGGGTTTCCTGCCCCCCCCCCCGCTAAATGGGTCTGTGTAATTGACTCCACCCCCAAACCTCCTCCGGGAATGCCTCCCGCCAAGCCCACTCCACTGTGATTGGTCACACTCCGAAGGTCTCCCTTGGACTTCCGGACAGTGGCTGAACTCCACTTCCTCATTCTGGCAGGCAGGGGTTGATAGAAATGGCGATTTATCCTTTTAAAATGTCTGCTTTTAACAGCTATTGGCAGCTCCAGACATCGGTGAGCTTGTCCACTTTGGTCCAATTACTTGCTCAAGCATATAAACACAGTTAGGACGCTGGTAATGTTGCTTGCAGATTCCTCTTCTGACTCTTCACCACAACCAAGAAGCATTGGAAAAGCCTCTGACTCTGTATTGCTAAACAAAATGAGCTTTTCCTCACACCCAAACAAACATTTCCTGGGAGCCTTTGCCCAACCTTGCCCATATAAGGAAGTCCGGGTTGTGTAACGTCAGTCGAACAAAGAGGTCCCCGTTAAATCGGTTAGACATCAATAAAGAAGAGGTGAAGCATACTTACTTAAGGCGACCACTTGGAAACAGTTTGGACACTCCTCCTGTGTACTGCATTACTGCTTATGCAGTACATCTTGAACGTGATGGACGATGAAGTGATGAATGATGTTGTCACTGAGGTAACGCCCCTAAAATAAATCATAACCATATGATGTATAACAAATGTCTACCGTCTTGTGAAAGTTACCGGTGCCTGCGATGACCCCGTACTACAAATATATTACTGACAAAGAGAAATACTATCTGCGGGCTCCGGTGCATGGAGAGTCGTAAGAGTCGTTGGAAAGAATGTGCGCGATCTCCTTTAGGATGCGTGACTAACATGGACAGGGAAAGTGGTAACCTCATCCTCACTGTCAACTGTAAGTCCGTGACACACAAGCACACAAAACATTTCTTTCAGTCTCCAAAGAGCGAAACATCTGCCTTCAATTACTCCCACCCACACAGCTATACAGTCCAATAATGACTGTGAAACACAACAGCAATTTTCTTTTATGATGTTGTTTTCCCTACTTGGCATTGCTTTCGGTAACTATAGCGATGGCTGGCACAGGATGGCACTATAGAGACAGAAACTCAGTTTACCGGATAGACTGCTTTACTGTTCGCTTTTCTTCTGTGCTATGCTGGTGTAATGAGGTCCGACACACACACACACGCACGCACACACACGCACGCACACACACAGGAGTGACAGGAATTTGAACTCTGGATCGCTGCCAGTGCCCACTCCCTCTGCACCATACATTGTTCAGAGCCCAGCAGGGTTTGCAGCAAGTCCACAGTCTCTTTAACGAAAGCTTGTTATGTGGCGATGATGCTTCTTCCTGCTCCGTGGATCTGTTTGATATGAGGCCTTTGTTGGTGGGCGAGGGGGCGAAAGCTTCCACAGACGCAGGTCAGAAGAATGGAGGAAAAGAAGTCCCTTAATAAGCAGTAGTCGGTCACAGTGTGGCTATTTGGTTTAACAGCTCATTTCCTACAGGCTTCTGTAGTGCTCTGTTTCATCTCCGGGCCGCTCAGAGGCAGGCCCTGCCAACATGTCAGGTAAATGCATTGCAGAGGTATGAGTATTCCAGGCGCTTTGGAATTTACAACAGACAATAAACAAGTCTTTTGTGAGTTATAATTAGTGGGAGGGAACTCCACCGAGGTGCAAGCGCACCTGCAGTGTCAAACAATTACACCACTGTCTTCTGATGGGGAAGATCCCCCGAAGAGCAAAAGAAAAACAGGTGGCGAGAATGACAACATTGCAGAAAGAGTACAGTGTTTCCCTGTCTATTTGCATTCATTCTTTCATTTTCTATACCGCTTATCCTCATTAGGGTCGCGGGTATGCTGGCGCCTATCCCAGCTGGCTTTGGGCGAGAGGCGGGGTACACCCTGGACTGGTCGCCGGCCAATCACAGGGCACATATAGACAAACAAACATTCACACTCACATTCATACCTTTGGACAATTTAGAGTCGCCAATTAACCTAACATGCATGTTTTTGGAATGTGGGAGGAAATCGGAGTACCCGGAGAAAACCCACGCACGCACGGGCAGAACATGCAAACTCCACACAGAGATGCCCAACGGAGATTCGAACCCTAAACCTCCTGACTGTGAGGCCAATGTGCTACCCACTCGACCATTGTGCGGCCTATCTATTTGCATTTTATCACAAAAGAAATAAATTGATATTTTTGTGGGAAAGCCCACAAGCGAATTTTTCCAAAAATATGTTGTTTTTGAGCACAAAACCTGGTCGTTCAATTTTACAATGTACAGCCTAAAAATGCACAGTAATAATACTAGTACTGTATGTAATAGAATACAGTATTATATGTAACAACATGACATAACTGTAAAGGCTTCATTATGCTACAGTGTCACGGCGGTTTCTGCCTCCCCCATACCTTACCGAGACAGAGCTGTGATTGGTCGGCTTATTTTAGTACCGTACATCATTTCCAGTATGTAGCCTTTCCTGTTTTTTCCTCCTGCGAAAGCGCCATTTTAAAAACTCTTTTTCCTCCGGTTTCAGAGCAACATGTACGATGGAACCGACTGATGTTCCACATCACAATCTGGATGTCGCTTCGGTCGCTCGAGAAGCTAGATAGCGAGTCAACGAGAGTTGTCGTTGTTTGAAAACACTGCCGATACTGTTTGGCAGAGAATTGCAAGCCCCAACCATAGAAATATAGATTGATAGATACATAATTGTGATTTCTGTATTATAACAGGATGAAGACACGCAAGGACGGGCGTAGTGACTACACAGCAGCTTTACATGGGGAGGCACCAGCACGGCAGACAAAAGCATGGTTGTCACGGTAGCCCGATGACCAAGCTAAAGGCTTGACCACGGTTGTCCAAACATTTTCCAGTAGGGCCACATACTAAATGAAAAAGCCTATCACTAGCGTTTACAAATTTATTAATATTAGTCATTTCCTTCCTTGCTTTTTTCCCTCAATTTTTCTGTATTGTTTTTAAATTTTCCAAACTTTCTAATTAAATAGTCTTTGTAAATGTTCTTGTCATAATATTATGACCCCGCGACCCTAATGAGGATAAGATACAATGACTTTATTCCCATATGATACAGTTTTTGTTATGGATTGGCAGGTAAGGATCAGGAGCAGAGTCACGCCGAGTTAATGAATGTCTCTTAAGGCACACAAAAAGATATGTGAAAGCAGAAAGCACCTTAACTGAGGGGGACGGTGCAAAACAGGGTACCAAAAAGGCACCGTGGAAAAAACACTCACTGGCTAACCTAGGATTAGGACTTCACAAAAATATAAATCAAAAACAGGTACCTGGTGACCAGGATGGTGCCACGAGGCGCTAAGAGGACGTAAGATAAGATAGTTGCAAAACTAAGACAGAGCAAATGACGAGTCAATCACTGGAATGGAAAGAGAAGAAGGCTGAAAATCCAAAGCATCATCCGTGGCCCTACAGGCAGAGCAGTACGATCCCACGTCCTTTTCCTGCAGCCAATGTGGCTAAATACCCCTAATGTCCAAGTAGCTACAGGTCCTCGTGACATCGCCCTTTCGGGAAGTCACCGGATCTAAAAGGAAACAAGGTAACCAAGGTGACAAAACCAGGACCTAACAATTTTCCTCCTTCTAATTGTTCAAAAATTACAATATTATTTTATTTTTTTATTTGTCATAAAATTGTCTTCATAATATTTATTCTCAAAAAAAAATTTCTTATTTTTGTTAGAATACAACTTTTTTCTCTTCATGTTTTGACTTCATTTTTATAAAATTAAAGCTTTTTTCCCCATTTATGTTGTTTTTTTTTACCAACTATTTTAATTAAATTTAAATTGTAAATTGTAATTTGTCTTCTCATAATTTAGACTTTATTTTAAAAAAACTTTATTTGTTCTTCTGTTTGTTTACGACTTTTTTCTTTAATATTTCAACTTTATGCTAATAAATTTACTACATTTTTCCTCATAGTATTAACAATGGTATTCTCCAAAAATATTTTTCTCGTTAAATTACAACTTTTTTATCTTAATTTTGATCTTGTAGCAGAAATTCATTGTATCTCCAAAATGGGGGCATTGCAATAAAAGTTTGGTGAACCACTGCCTTGGCCATCTGTTCTCCTATCGCTCTATCATTCAGAAAGAGAGAGTACCTATACATTTTACAGTTTAAATGTGTTGAGTATTTTAAGTGTTTAATGCATATATATATGGACATGTTTAAGGATTATTTTTATATTTTCTCTATTCACGTGGAGTCTCGGAACATAACCCTCGATATACTGTATTCCATGCAAAGTATTCTCTTGTCTATGCTGCATCTTAGCTAACCTTTTCTCCAGTTCCACGTTGGGCCCTCAGCAAGCAGATGTGGCTGCAGAAAACCAAACAAGAGCACCGTCAAGGTTTAAACATGTGCCACCCTAAACGACTGAATTGAACTGTGAGTGTGTCTGATGAAAGCGTAACCCCCTTGGCCTAGCAGGTGGCTACCATTTCCTTAGAAATTCTGACTGAATTCTGCGATGGCAAGGACCAACATGATCTGAACACTGATTAATACATCACACAATATCCTAGCATGTTTGGATGTGATGCCTTGCCTCATTGTGATCTGATTGGGAAAAACACACACACACACACACATACAGTACATGCAATGTGTCCTATTTGATCTTTGTTGAGGTCCACTATTAAGCAAAATTTACTTTTCAATTATGTTACAACAGTAATACAGCATGTTGTTGAGCCTGTTGTTTGTGTTTGTTTTCCTCAATTTAGAGGAAGAAGGGCGCTTAAAGAAAAATTCTCTTCCCTCAAGTACAGCCCAATTTGTACGTCCACCACTTTATGGTGGACAGGCTTGTAAAAATCTAAAAAATAAAAAGCAGGCTTTGCTATATATCTCAAAATTTTTTTATTGTTGAAAAATACTATAAAGCTTTAATACAATATAACTACAACTTTGAATACATTAGAGTATATGATAGGTACACTGTACTGCACAATGCAAATATGCTCTCCAGGGACTTTGAAGTTGTCTGTAAAAAATGATCAAAACTATCACCCATTAGAAAATATATATTTGACACACAATAGCATGATTTCTTTCAGCATTCAAACAAGAAATACTGTTGGTCCACCAACGAGTTCTTCAACTTCTACCTGCCACTGTTCTACTTTCATTATTAGCATCATCATGCATTAACCTGCAGGGACTAAACACTCTAAAAGTGGAACAGGAAGTCCCCCAATTAAAATGTTTCCCTCTCCTTGGAGCCCAGCAGGTGCTCCTTTTTATTGGCCTTCACTGTTTTTTTAATCTTGTGCATGACTTCCTGGCTTTTTATTTAACCATCAGCATATTGAGTTCAGAGCTTTTTTGCTGCTTTGTTGCAAGAAATATTACACAATTGCTAAAAATTAAAAAAATGCAACAGAGTATATGCTTTTGCATCAATGCACTTTTCACACTGACCTAAAGTGAATGAAGTTAGAATAGAGATGAAAGTCCCATCCATCCATCCATCCATCCATTTTTCATGCCTCTTATCCTTATTACGGTCACGCGGGTATGCTGGAGCCAATCCTAGCTCACTTTGGGCAGGAGGCGGGGTATACCCTGGACTGGTCGCCAGTCAATGTTCTTTTCTAGGAGAAAACCCCACGCACACAGAGAACATGCAAACTCCACACAGAGATGGCCAACAGAAATTCAAACCCTTATCTCCTGACTGTGAGGCCAACATGCAACAAACTCAATCACCGTGCGGCTGGTATTTGGTATTTTAATTACTTAAATATGTTTCTCATGTTGTTTGTAATTATGTCCTATATTGTTCATTGACTGGTCCAGGCACCAAATGCACCACCCGCCACTGGTGTGTACTAATATGAAGAATAGTTATTAGTATTAGTATGAAATTGTGCATCATAAATGTTTCATAAATTTGACTATACCAGATGTCACACCAGCTGTTCTGCATGTAAATTGCAAAAAAACAAAAACAAAACAAGCCTGCCAGTAAAAAGATGAGGTTTGATTGCATCAGCCATGTTTTTTTGCTTTCAACTGCAGTACCTTGAGGTTGGCTCTCGGAAGCTCCATGTGGGATATTTCCTATTTCCCGTCAGTGTGGAACAGAGCATCAGTCAACCTCATACTGTATGTGGTATACACAGTATGACAGACAGTATGCGTTGGATGTAAGAGTCCATAATCCAGCTCACTGGAGAAGTGGAACAGAGGACGCATAAAAACAACAACGACACCCTCACGGATGTGCAACATTCAACTGTGGGCCCCTTTGTATTATGACAAAGCCTCCGAGCTATCCCGCATTCCCCAAATCCACACGCAGAGAAGTAAAGGAATTTTCACACCGGCGCACAAAGCCTCGGTGGGCGCATTAAGCCGCCAAAATGCCGGCCTCCGTGACTCATGCTTCGGGAGGAAAAGCGGCTGAGTAATCACAATAATAAGGCATCATCATCCTGCCGTCTGGACAGTTGCTGCTCGGCGGGTCTCATCAGCCATTCAGCGCTGGAAGACTAGAATCAGATATCACTCTTCGAGATGAGACAATATTTCAGCACAATCAGCTGGGAGCGCTGGCGATGCTAATTGCAAAGTGCTACTAATCGTTTCCATCTCTCAGCTAGTAATTGGCTGGTGGGCTTTTCGCTTGGCGGGGTGCACTAAAGTGTCCCTCTGGGTCCTGACTTGACCGCCTTGTGTGAAGCTGTATGCTGTGTTGATGAAGACACGGCAGTAAGAATATGGAGATTGACGGTGGCGTAATGGGCGCAGATGAGAAGGAGATGTCATCTCTCTGACAAGTGTGTGTGTGTGTGTGTGTGTCAACATAAGGGAAGCCAGGGGCGCGTCTCAGCTGCCATGAGCTTTGCCTCTTGCTCTGAGAATCCATCATCCATGATCTCATCCCGAGGAAAGAAAAAAAAATCCCCCTCGCCTCGCTTGCTCGCCGGCCTTCCTCTCCTTCAGCTGCCTTGGCATTCCAGCTCTCTGGGCAGCTCCCACTCTCTGTAGACAAGAGAAAGGGAAAAGTCTTGCGTAGGTCACAGAGCCCACCATGAGCCTGTGGGCAGCCTCACGTGATTTCATCTGCTGTGAATCCGGTGAAGGATGACAAAGAGGAAGAGATGAAAGAAGATGAACTCTTCAATTTCCAGGCATCATACTTTCAGGCTAGGATGTAAGCATGGTGGTCAAGGGTTGTAAATGCTGATGCGTCTTGTGGTTAAACAGTCAGCCGTAGAGGCCAGCATTTTTGTCAAGGCAGAAAAATTGCTTTGCGCTGAGGGAATGAATCATGATAATAGTTGATCTCCGGGACTTTTATCTCAGACCCCCAACTCTTAAAATATCCCGTTTAGCCTGCACAGAAAATGTTATAGTAAACGTAATCACAGAATAAAACAACCCAGGCAAGACAGGAGAGATAAGAAAAATAAGACAATGGAGCGAGAACATCAATAAATAAATATGGAAATTTATGAAGTATAATGAAAAATCATCAGTCCGGGGTGTACCCCGCCTCTTGCCCAAAGTCAGCTGGGATAGGCACCAGCCACGCCTGCGACCCTAATGAGGATAAGCGGCATAGGAAAAAAAAGGATGGATGGAGGAAAATGATCATAAAAAATATTCTGTATTATTTTCCTTACTCCTTATTTCACGCGGCGCAAATAATGACCTCGGCAAACAGCGTCTGACGCGTGTAAACAACTTTAGGAGTTACGGTTTCGTCGTGGCATTGTTGTTGACGACGCCGAGGATGCGGAGAGCAGGATGCCGAGCAGGTCAGGAGAAGGTTTTCTTTACCACTTATGGCTGCAATGCAGCGAGAGCTGACAACCAAACAAAGGAAGAAACACAACCAGCAACGAACGACAAAAGACAATGCTCCAGCAACTCAGACAGTCCACACCTGAACTAAAGCCCGGAGCGTGACAGTAGGTGTTTAGACACACACCAGACACACACCACACCACGGCATGGTCGAAGGACAGGACTCCAGGATGGGAGCACTGGAGGCTCAGCTCAACGCGCTCCTGTCAACGCTCCAACTCCACGCCGACGCCACCCCGCTTCCCACGCCCGGAGCCACCGTAACACCGCCCTCTCCACTCCTTTTCACCGAGGTACTGCCCCCGGCTGTTTGTCCTCCACTCTCCAGGTCCGAACGCTTCTCGGGCGACACCGGGATCTGCGCTCGTTTCTAACCCAGTGCGAGCTGCACTTCGAGCTGCAGGCGGCGGCTTACCAGTTGGAACGCGCTTGCGTTGCTTTCCTCACCTCCCATCTGTCCGGTCGAGCCACTGCTTGGGCAACCGCCGAGTGGGGACGTAAGTCGCTGATCTGCTCATCCTACGCCACGTTCGCCACGACACTGGAGCCAGTTTTTCAGCAAACCCCTTTGACTTTGGGGCAGATGAATGTTTTATTGATGAAGTGCTTGTGAGACGTTATGCGATACCGGTTTCTCCACTCCAAACCGCTAAGGTGGTTCGCTCTCTCGACGGGCGAAATCTTGCCCATCAAACTGAAGGTTTTTCTCGCCGCGTATCGGGTAATCACTAGGAAGTCACAAGATTTTTCGTGATGCCCTCCTGTCTCGCTCCCATCGTGTTGGGGCTTACGTGGCTGGTAAAACACAATCCTCAGATAATCTGGGCAAGATTGGCCATTGTAAATTGGAGCACGTTCTGCCACTCTCATTGCCTTAGGGCGGCCAGCCCTAGACCCGCCTCTTCTCGCTCTGCCATACCCAAAACTACTGACCTTTCGGTGGTTCCCCCCGTATACCACGACCTCCGGGAGGTTATCAGATAAAGATTTTGCGTGACATGCTTGGTCGATTTGTTTTTGTTTTTCGAGATGACATTTTAATCTTTTCCGCGTCCTTGAAAGAGCCTATCCAACATGTCCGGCTAGTTCTTCCAAGACTCCTTGATGACAAACTTTATGTCAAGGCGGAGAAGTGCGTTTTCCACGTCTCTGCCGATCCTTTCTTCGGGTTCATAGTGGAGAAAGGCCAGCTCCGAGCCGATCCAGCCAAGATCCAGGCTGTGGTCGAGTGGCCCGCTCCTAACCGTTGAGCACCCTCAACGGTTCCTCGGCTTTGGTAACGTTTACCGTCTTTTCATTAGGAATTTCAGTCGTGTCACTGAACCATTGGCGAAGCTAACAACCACCAAGGTGGCTTTTCAGTGGACCCCAGACGCTGAGGTTGCTTTCGACAAACTAAAAGCTTACTTTACTGCTGCTGCCGTGCTTATTCACCCTGACCCCTCCTCTCAATTCTTTGTCGAGGTTTACGCATCTGACACCGGCGTGGTAGCATTTCTCTCCCAGCGCTCCACCTCCGACCACAGGCTGCACCGCTGCGCCTTCTTCTCACGCCGCCTGACCCCCGCAAAGCGCAATTACGACATTGGCAACAGAGAGTTATTGGCGATAGTCTTGGTGCTGCAGGAGTGAAGGCACTGGCTGGAGCGTTCGGAGGTTCCTTTTGTTGTCTATACCGACCACAAGAATTTGGCCTACCTTCGAGGGGCACAGCAGCTTAACCCCCGACAGGCACGCTGGTGCCTCTTCCTCACCAGTTTTAACTTTACGCTGACTTACCGCCCGGGATTCAATAACTATAAAGCGGACGCACTTTCCAGGCTGCATTCCCCACCTTCCGAGACGGACCACGGAGAGACCATCTTGCCCCAGTCACGAATTCTTGTACCCGTACAGTGAGAGGTACAGAAGTGGGTCGAGGAAGCTTTCTCGACCGTACCCCTCCAGTAGACTGCCCAGCCGGGCGTCTGTTTGTGACCCCAGGACTCCGTTCCGAGGTCCTGCATTGGGCGTACGAGTCCAAGATGGCGTGCCACCCGGGGGTTTCCCGCACCATCTTCCTCATGGCACAGAGTTTCTGGTGGCCCTTGTTTCGCAATGATGCCAAGGCTTTCGTGGCCGCCTGCACTGTATGTGCTCGGAATAAGGCTGCCCCTCAGGCGCCGGCAAGTCTTCTGCGCCCTCTGCCCATCCCCTCCCGTCCATGGTCCCATGTTGCCTTGGATTTTGTTACGGACCTTCCACCGTCCAACGGCAACATTGTCATCCTGAAGATGGTGAATCGTTTTTCCAAGTTGACCCACTTCGTTGGACTCCCCAAGCTACCCTCTGCCCTAGAAACAGCTGACCTGTTGGTTTGCCATGTGTTCCGGCTGCATGGCATTCCCCTGGACGTGGTCTCAGACCGGGGTCCGCAGTTTTCTTCGGGCGTATAGAAGGCCTTCTGCAAAGCTTTGGGGGCATCGCCAAGCTTGTCCTCCAGGTACCACCCCCAGACTAATGGCCAGTCTAAGCGGGCAAACCAGGACTTGGAGGCCATCCGTTTTGTGCCACCAGCAACCCGCCTCTTGGGCTATTAACTTGCCATGGATAGAGCATGCCCGCAACACGCTTGTCAGCTCAGCCACGGGCCTCTCCCTATTTCATGCGGCCTGCGGTTTCCAACCCCCTGCGTTCCCTTTGTTGGAGGCGGAGTCTGCTGTCCCATCCGTATCTGCCCATCTACGCCACGTCCGCCTGGCATGGCGAAACACCACGCATGTCGGAGCAGAACCAACTGCTGGTGAACAGGCATCGCTCGGCCGCCCCCGATTACAAGCCCGGACAGAGAGTGTGGCTGTCGTCCAAGGATCTGCCTCTTCACACGGACTCCAAGAAAGTCCAACCCAGGTATATTGGTCCATACCCTATAGTCCATGTCCTTAACTCCTCTTCAGTGTTGCTGCATTTACAAGATTCCTTCAGGATTCATCCTGCGTTCCACTTCTCTCCCCTCAAACAAGTCGCATCCAGTGATTTGAGCCCTCCAGAGGTGCCTCCTCCTCCTCCTAGGTTGATTGATGGCCATCCTGCGTTCACGGTCAAGGCCATTTTAGACGTGAGAAGAAGGGGTAGGGGTTTTTGGTACCTTGTGGACTGGGAGGGATACGGCCCAGAGGACCGTTTAAGATGTGTGCTGTCTGCTGGGAGACACGGGATTATTCCTCTACGAACCCAAGACTACGTCTCGTGCATTAGTACACCTTCGCGTTCTTCCAAGTGCCTCCACCAGTTACCTGTCTCCACCAGGCTCTGCGTCTTAGTTCATGGTGCTTTTTCCACCATCTCTTTTTGTTATCAACCCTTTTGTTATTAAAGACTATTTTTTCACGTACCTGTCTCTTCGCCTCTGCATCTGGGGGTCCAGACACACACGAGATCGTAACAACTTCTTTCTTTAATACTTCCAATTCCAAGGTCGAAAGCCATCAATCAGAAAATCATGTAGTGCATTGGATAACCAGCCCTTTGGAAAATCATGTAGTGCATTGGATAACCAGCCCTTTTCTATCATGCAAGATGCTGGATACAGACTCCTCGAGTCTCGCTTTGCCATGCCCAGTCGCAAGTATTGTTTGCTTACTTGCGTTGTACAGTGTTGTTTACAGCCACTTCAGGAAGCTAATTGCTGATGCTGTGTCCATTAGCTTCACAACACATATGTGTTAATTCCACGGCAGGAGATCGGTGATGTTCCACTTATTAATATCGGTTGATATTGGAATCGGAAATTGAAAGTTGGACAATAGCGGCAAATCGGACTTTGGCAAAAAAGCCAATAAAAGACATCCATAGTTGTAACATCATTAAAGTCATTTTTTCATATTAGGGAACCAATCACCCTCTACCAGTCCACTACAAATGCATTCAAACATTCATTCATTCATCCATTTTCTGTACTGTTTGTCCTCATTAGGGTAATTTGTGAGCTGGAACCTTTTCTATCTAATTTCATGCGAGAGAAGGGATACACCCTGGGCTGGTCACCGGTCAATCACAGGACACACACAGTATAGACAACCATTTTCACTCCCATTCACACCTATGGACAATTTACAACTCACCTAAAATGCATTGCTTTGAAAAGTGAGAGGAAATTGGAGTACCTGAAAAGAAAAAACACGCACACACACACACACACACACACGCACACACACTATAAAGACAATCATTTCATACAATAAAGTTTTCTTGTACTTTATAATTTATAGGGGTAAAATAAGTGTATTTTTTGTATTAATGTTTTATTTATTTGTTTTTAAATTTGTTTTATTTTATATTTATTAATTTTTTTGATTATCCTGTAATCCCGTCTATTGCGGGTGTTAGGTTCCAGGCACCACCACAGTAGGTGACAAACTGCAAAGTAGAGTATATAATATTTTTTTCATAATTTTTCCTATTCTTTTTTATCTTTTTAAATTTAAGCTTTTTAAAACCTCCCAACAATTGTAAACCCCACCAACATACCTATATAAACCCTTTATAAAGTCGTAAACAATTTTTAAAACTAAAATTACTTTTTACATGCTTTACGTAAAAGAAAAAATTACAAAAGATTACAGTTTTCAATAAAAAATAAAACAAATTTGAAAAAAATATACAACAAATCTCCTCAGAAACCCGCAATATAAAGTGGAGTCCGCAATATATATTTTCCATATAATATATAGGTGATAGGTGAACTGCGAAATGGTGAGGGATTACTGTATATATACATATATATAATATATATATATACATACATATATATATAATGTATACTGTATGTAGATATAGATATATATTATTTTATTAAATAAGTATTGTAATTTAATTGATGCAAAAGGAAAAATGGATGGATGGATGGGTAAAAGGCCCTTTTTTGCATGACTGAAATCACTCTTTCCCAACCTACCCTTTCAGAATCAAAGTAGAACAATCACTGCTATTGAGCAACAAGTGGAAGGGTGAGGTGGGTTTATGTTTTGCTGGAATGCACAGCAGCTAACCACAAAGGAGGAATGCCTGCAGCCTACTCATTTTAGTAACCAGAAACCTCTGCAGTCTACTCTGACGTCCGTCTGCCTCCTTTCCCCTCAGCTGTGGTGTCAGCCACCTCAATGGACCAGCACGCGTCAACTTGATCCTCTAAAACCACCAATAGATGTCTGCTTTTGCAAACAAACACCGGGCGGATGTGGGGGGAGTTTTTATTATTTTACATCACAGGGCCTTCTGTAAGAGGCAAAGAAAAACAGATGAGTCAAGCATGCAGTCAGCCTACCTTCCTGTCTGTTTGTCTGTGCTGCTGTGTGCGTATGTGTGCGTGTGTGTGTGTGTGTGTGTGTGTGCGTGTGTGTTTGTGTGTGTATATATGTTATTTTGGCTCTCCCTCGCCCGACTTGTCTTGCCCAGTATGTAATGCGATGCCACCATCAGCCTCCTCGGGGCCTAAATAGAGCTCAGCGAGAATTTAATAGTGTGATACATAACAAGTGTCTGCCCGGCAGGTTGACATCAGCTGTGGGGAATCTGCTGGCGTCCCTGTCCAGGACGCCGCTGACATCAGGGACAAGCGGACAGGGCACAATTGAACTAAATGACATTTACCATCAACACGAGTCACGGATATGCTTTGGGTGCACTTGACAAATGCACTTAACCATGCATTTGCTTCATCATTTGCAAAAGGCTGTGCAGATGCAGAACACATCTTTTTGCTGCAAGGTGATGTCACCATGTCATCACTGATATCGCCATACTGATGAAATGAAAGACCATTGTGCTATTGCAGTGCAGTAATACAGTAATGGCAATATCTCACAGGTGGCCACACATTCTATTCAAGTCAAGGACCCAAGTGATACATTATATGCATGTATGTACATATGCAACCAACCTGATGTTATTACCATTTAGGTACCCTTAAGTGATGTCACCAAGCCATTTTTGCTGTGTGCTAAAATATATGACCAATTTATTACACAACTTAAGAGATCCTGGGTTTAAATTATTTAATGACATGTTAATTAATGACAATATTTTGTATTAAAAGTTATGACTTAACAAATATACTTAGGTTCTTATGGACTTAATGTCACATGTATTGCTAAAATGCAAATAAAACACTTTATAAGGCTAGTCAATGAAATAAAATAAATAGAAATCTTATATTGATTATGGTAATATTCTCTAAACAACCCTATTATAATAACCACAAAAATAATTGAACAAACAATACCATTGCAAAGAAAAACAGAAACTACATCATGCATGCAGTAATTTTTATTTTTATACTGACTTTAACACTGCAGTCTAAACTAAAATAAATAAATTAATACTCTTCAGTATCGAACCATCCATTTTCTATGCCGCTTATCCTCATTAGGGTCGTGGGGGTATGCAGGAGCCTATCCCAGCTGGCTATGGGCGAGAGGCAAACTCCACACAGAGATGCCGAATGGAGATTCAAACCCAGGTCTTCCAAATCTCCTGACTGTGGCCAACATGCTAACCACTAAACCACCATGCAGCTAACATGAAAAACATTTTTTTCACCTTTTTAGTACCTCATCAGTAGCGTCACTAAACTGTTGCGTTATTGGCTTCGTAACAATCCAATAGTTGCATCCAGCGCATGTTTACTCAGGTGTACCGAGTGACGTAGTCTTTGTCATGCACCACTTGCAGGATGTTGGTCAGTCTGCATGAAAAAGTAAGCATGTACGCTCTTTACTTAATGCACGTGTCCCTTTCTGAAGAAGAGTGCAGGAAAAGGAAGTAAAAGGAGACGGGATGAGGAAATGTAGCAGGAGGTAGTAGGGATGTATGCAGGACAGCAATAAAGACCAATGCGGATAGTTGACAGGAAGTGAATAAAAGTAAGACACAATAAACATGTCCAGTCTTTCTTTTTACCTTGACCCACTCTTTGTTTTGTCCCTCTCACGTTACTTGTCATCCTCCACACACTGCCCTTCTCAGGCTGTCCTCTACACTGCCAATCCAGTACACACTCTTTTATCATGTGACTGTGGTGGCGCTGCTGTTGTCACCACCTCATCGGTCAGCCCTAGGTGACCCGCTGCGACTGATGCTTCATTTTGACAGGAGCAGCTGTGCACAGAAAACAAAAAAAAACAAAAACACACCTTTTACAATAAAGTTAAAAGTCAAACATTCCACCCCGGTGCGTTTATTTCATCTATAAACATTTTGATGGTGTCCTGTAAGAAATAATGATGTTTCCAACTTTCGGCGTACGCACTTCCATCTCCGCATGGAAAGCACCCATTGTTGCTTCTCAGCCGGGCAGGAAGCACCTTTCCACAACAAAATGATTCAACCCAGTGCAACCGCTGACTACTTAAGTCCACTTGGCAATGCACAAAGACAAAGACTTGTTTTCTTCCAAATCAATCCAGCAATCACCTCCAACATTTCTCCACTATTAACTACAAAAAGTAGTATAATTGCAAAGCTTGTAGCAACCACACATCATTTTTCCAAGTTTAAAAAGAATTTAAGAAGCTCAGTCTGTTAGGATCTGGTGTGGTGAATGTCTGGACCCCCAGACGCAGAGGCAGGTGAGTCTTTAAAAAACAGTCTTTAATAACAAAAGGGGCGATAACAAAAAGCACCATGAACATAAATGCTGAGCCTGGTGGAGACAGGAAGCTGCTGGAGGCACTTGGAAGAACGCGAAGGTGTACTAATGCACGAGTCGTAGTCTTGGGTTCGTGGAGGAATAATCCCGCGCCTCCCAGCCGACAGCACTCAACTTAAATAGGCCGGGCCTGATTAGGAACAGGTGTGTCCAGCAGCTCCGCCTCCAGCCGGCCGGGAAGGATCTGGAAAGATCACAAGAGGAGAAGGCAGGAAAACCAAGCAGTGTAGGAGCGTGCCCCTAACAGTACCCCTTCTTACAAATAGTCGCCACCTGGCGGCCTACCTAGCTTCTCCGGGAAGTGGTCGTAAAACTCCGCTAACAACGCGAGGTCTAAAATACGCCATGCCAAGCAGGCGCGACGTGGATGGGCGGACACGGACAGGATAGCAGACTCCGCCTCCAACGAAGGGAATGTAGGGCGGTGGAACCCATAGGCCGCATGAAACGGAGAGAACCCCGTGGCCAAGCTGACCAGAGTGTTGCGGGCGCATGCAATCCACGGTAAGTTGAACGCCCAGGAGGCAGGTTGCTGGTGGCACACACAACGGATGGCTGCCTCCAAGTCCTGGTTGGCCCACTCAGTCTGGCCATTAGTCTGGGGGTGGTCCCCGGACAACAAGCTAGGCGATGCCCCCAATGCCTTGCAGAAGGCCTTCTATGCGGCTGAAGAAAACTGAGGACCCCAGTCCGAGACCACATCAAGGGGAATGCCATGCAGCCGGAACACATGACAAACCACCAGGTCGGCTGTTTCAAGGGCAGAGGGCAGCTTGGGGAGGGCAACGAAGTGGGCCAACTTGGAAAATCGATCCACCATTGTCAGGATGACCGTGTTGATGTTGGATGGTGACAGGCCCGTAACAAAATCCAAGGCAACATGGGATCATGGGCGGGAGGGGATGGGCAGAGGACGCAGAAGACCTGCCGGCGCCTGATAGACGGCATTGTTCCGAGCACAAATAGTGCAGGCGGCCACGAAAGTCTTGGCATCCTTGCGAAACGAGGGCCACCAAAAATCCTGTGCCAGGAGGAAGTTGGTGCGGGAGATCCCCGGGTTGCACGCCATCTTGGACTTGTGCAGACGCCCGGCTGGGCAGCCCACGGGAGAGGAACAGTCTTTGTAAGCTGCCTCGACCCGCTTTTCTACCTCCGACTGTACGGCTCCAAGAATCCGGGACTGGGGCAAGATGGGCTCACTGTGGTCCATCTCGGAAGGTGGGGAGTGCAGCCTGGAAAGGGTGTCCGCTTTACAGTTCTTGGATCCCAGGCGGTAAGTCAGAGTAAAGTTGAATCTGGTGAGGAAGAGAGACCAGCGAGCCTGTCGGGGGTCAGGACGCTGTGCCGCTCGAAGGTAAGTCTGATTCTTGTGGTCGGTATGAACAATAAAGGCAACCTCCGAGCCCTCCAGCCAGTGCCTCCACTTCTGCAGCTCTAGCACATCAGCCAATAATTCCCTGTTACCAATGTTGTAGTTTCGCTCTGCCGGCGTCAGGCGACATGAGAAGAAGGCGCAGGGGTGCAGCCTGTGGTCGACTGTGGAGCGCTGGGAGAGAACTTCTCCCAGCAGAAGCGTCGACCTTGACAAAAAAATTGAGAAGAGGGGTCAGGGTGGATCAGAACGGGCGCTGCAGTGAACAGGGCCTTCAGTTTAACAAACGCAGACTCGGCGCCTGGGGTCCACCAAAAGCCACCTTGGTAGATGTTAGCTTTGTCAACGGTTCAGCGACTCGACTAAAGTTCCTAATGAAACAACGGTAAAAGTTTGCAAAGCCGAGAAACCGTTGAAGGGGCTTTCTTGATATAGGAGTGGGCCACTCGACCACAGCCCGGATTTTGGCAGGGTTGGCTGCCCATTCCGTGCAATGAACCCCAGAAAAGGAACGAAAGTGGAAAGTACATTTCTCCGCCTTGACGAAAAGCTTGTTATCCAGGAGCCTTTGAAGCACTAACCGGACCGGTGGTATATGCTACTTCAATGTCGCGGAAAAATCAATACAAGGCCAAAGGGAGTGATCCTTCTTTTCAACAAAAAACAACCCAGCCGCTAAAGGTGAAGAAGACGGTCGTTTGAGCCCCGACGCAAGGGAGGAGGAAATGTACTCCTCCAGTGCCGCCCGTGCTATACGGGGGAACCCCGCAAGATCTAGTTTCCAGCGGAGCTGACAGAGGAGAGGCGGGCCTAGGGCAAGCCCGTCGGCTTCGCCCCAGTTGCATGGGTTCGTCCCCATGTGCGGCCAGGTGTGGCTGTCAGGACGCCGCTGGTCTGCCGTGGGCTTGAATGACGTCGTGGGTGGCGTCAGGACTGCGGGGGTTAGCACACGACATCGGCTCTTCTCCTCTTCCCTGGTGGCAAGGCGCTGGTCAATACAGATCGCCAGGGCGATTAGCTCCTCCGGGCTTTCGGGGGACTCCAGAGGAATCATCTGGTCCTTTATTGGGTCGGCCAGCCCGGAAAAGAATGCGTCAAGCAGCGCGGAGGGGTTCCGGTCGCTCTGAGCTGCAAGTGCGCGGAACGCAATGGCAAAATCCATTACGCTGCGCCGCCCCTGACGCAGATGGAACAGTGCTCGCGATGCGTCTCGCCCGGGGGGGGTTCGCTAAAACCTTGCTCCAGTGTCTTGGCAAACATGGCCTAGGATGAGCAGATTGACGACTTGCGTCCCCACTCGGCGGTTGCCCAAGCAGCGGCTCGACCGGACAGATGGGAGGTGACCAGTGTGTCCAGCAGCTCCGCCTCCAGCTGGCCGGGAAAGATCTGGTTAAATCGCAAGACAAGAAGGCAGGAAAACCAAGCAGTGTAGGAGCGTGCTCGTAACACGGTCAATAGACACCGACCCCCCCTCTTCCCATTTAAAACACTATTGAGAAACTGAACATATATAATTATTTATCTGTACTGTACAGACTGAACTTGAAGCTGAAACCAGGAACATGCAACAAAATTGAGCGCTGTGAAGCATACAAAGAGTATTCACACAAAGTTTATTCAAAGTGCATGTTGACTATAATACATATGTACATGTTGGTAGGTCTGCACTAACATTGAAAGCACTCCATGCCTCTCACTCCCCCGCAGATGGTTCACCACGGTCCCCCCCAGGGGGGCCCGCCCCACCATGTGAGAAGCACTGCAGTAATGACACTACAGCATAAAAAAGAGATCAGAGCAAATGTTCTCCTCTCCCAGCATTCCATCTCCTGGGTACCCATCCTCCCGGGAATAGCAGCTATGTGAGCATGACGGCACGACACTATTTCTGTTTCTTTGCTACTTGACATTGAGGGGACGGGATTATGTTGGCTTGACTACTGCAAGTAACCATTGCCTGTCACACATGCACACATGCAGTGGTGTGCAGGCAAGGCCAGCAAGGCCTTGTGTGCTGGCTTAACCACTACCAGAAGCACTGACCTACATTTACAACTTCACTTCTAATATTTGTTTCATTAAAATGTATTAATTTATTTCCAACAGTTTATGTGTTTCTTGGCTGCACTGCTCGAGTAGTGTGTGTGCACGTGTGTGTGTGTGTGTGTGTACAGTATGTACAGCACTGAACTGTTAATTAATCACTTAACTGATGGCCCGGGTAATGCACACACGTATACACATTCACACACATTACCAATTATGATACCTGTGGAAAAAAAACAATAGCTAGGCTAGTTACCTTCATCAAATATTTGCAGAAGTCAAGGTTTGTAATGCATGGAAAGCACGTCTGCTTCCCAGTTCCGGGTCTGGCTTTGACTCAAAAAATGAAAAGAGAAAATAAACTCCTCTACATGGATTTCATTCAAGTTTTTCATTAACATTGTGCAGCTCTTCCTCATGCAACAAGTCACCAGTAACTTAGTTCGATCGGCATAACAATGTTAATAGCAATGTTCGTTCATTCATTCATTTTCTATACCGCTTATCTTCATTAGGGTCGCAGGTATGCTGGAGCCTATCCCAGCTGGCTTTTGGCCGGGAGGCGGGGTACACCCTGGACTGGTCGCCAGTCAATCGCAGGGCACATATAGACAAACAAACATTCACACTCACATTCATATATATGGACAATTTAGAGTCGCCAATTAAGCTAACATGCATGTTTTTGGAATGTGGGAGGAAACCGGGCTACCCGGAGAAAACCCACACATGCGCGGGGAGAACATGCAAACGCCACACAGAGATGCCCAATGGAGATTCGAACCCTGAACCTCCTGACTGTGAGGCCAACATGCTACCCAATAGCAATGTTAATAATAATAATAATAATAATAACAATGTCGCTGTAACCTGATAAGTTCACATCATGTTATATGCAAATACAGTAGAACGTTGTTGGCGCTTTTTGTAGTTTTTTCAAAAGGCTGTATAGGCAGAATACGTGTTTCCCATGCGTGCAGTAATGAGCTGTCACTTTTTAGCTGTTTTTGTATCTTAACAATGCACAGAAAAGAAAAATCTCTCACATAAGGATTGTGGCTGATGGACAAAATTCCAAAAAAAGTCCAGTTTTCTTTTAACATAATGGCTAATAACAGAGGTGTTATTTTAACATTCTTAAGTATCATACTTTATTAACGTACAAACAATTGTACACTGGACCTTACCTTTATATATTGTATGTTCTTCTTCTTCTTCTTTATGTTCTTTTCTTACCATCACTCAGGGTCAAGGGTGAGCTGGAGCCAATCCCAGTTGGTTTTGGACAAGACTGGATTGTTTGCCAGTACATATAGACCAAAGTTCATAAATAGGCCCACTATTTATGTATGTGGGGTGCACGTGTGGCACAGGACACACATAGAAGTCCGCAAGTGCGACGTACAAAAAAAATCAACATTTTGCCCAAACCTGACACCAGCAAAAGAATAAGGTGAGTTTTTTTACATGGTGCCCAGAATTCTGAGTCTACAGCTCAAAAATCAAAACATCATACCGTGGGTTTCTTGGAGGGCTTTGCATGTAGGCTGGCCACGTAGACTAGTATATATACCAATATACCAATTGGCATTGGTATTAGTAATTATTGTATTGGAGAATATTGGTATCTATAGGAAAGCCAATATTGAGCATCCATCCATATTCTATTGCGCTTATCCTTATTAAGGTATGCTGGAGCCTATCCCAGCTGACTTTGAGCAAGAGGCGGGGTACACCGTGGACGGGTTACCAGTCAATCACAGGACAAACATAGACAAACAATCCTTCACACTCACGTTACTTATGGACAATTTAGAGTTGCCAATGACCCTAACCTGTTTTGGAATTTGAAACCTGGAGAAAACCCGCTCACACATGGCGGCAAACTCCAGATGCCCAACAGAGATTCGGACCCAGGTCTTCCAGATCTTCGGACTCTGTGGCCAATATTGAGCATCTTTAATAAAATCCTAAAGCTTTGCCTTCAAGCTTTGTTAGTGTTCAAAGAAATTTGGTTGCATTATGAATGTGCTTTTCAACAAATGTCCACATGTGGCACCCAGAACTATACGTGTGAAAACCAAAACCTATAAGCACCCGGCCAACAAAAATGCACGCAAGTGCTGTGGATTTATATAAAAGTATGTTATACACAACTTCCGTGTAGGAGGTGACTTCAAGGGGTGACTAACTTTTGGCTATGCCTCAGCTTGCCTTTGAGCCCAGCTGGGTCTTTGGACCTTCCCCGGCCCTCATTAAAGCCGCATGTGGCATATGTGACAGCATTGTTGCATCCTGCCACTATTGGCTACATGCGGTTTTCTCTGAACCGCTGTGGCATTCAGTGCCGGCTGAGGTCTCAGATGTTCTAGCTGGTGCCGTGTCTTTGAACATGACATCTGCTTGGCCGGCTGGCTGAGTGAGTAATGGCGTGCTGCTGTAACCTGCTGAGTGCTGTACTGAGCATCTGCTGCCCGCTGCATAAACACGGCTGTAAAGTCAAGTGTCATCGATCCGTCATGATGATGGTGAAGGCTAGGCACTGCAAAGTCAGATACATTACATCACTTGCACCGCTACGATCTGTTTACACGGCATAAACTGAATGAACATTCTCTCATGTAACAGAGGCACACCACTATTACACTTTTTTACCTTATAGGGCTAATTATTGGTTTCCTTTGCACCTTATATACTGTTGGGTTACATAGGTGCAGGTACCCAAAGTGGATGCAAAACCATTCATTCATTTTCTATACCGCTTATCCTCATTAGGGTCACGGGGATGCTGAAGCCTATCCCAGCTGGCTTTGGGCGAGAGGCGGGGTACACCCTGGACTGGTCGCCAGTCAATCGCAGGGCACATATAGACAAACAAACATTCACACACACATTCATACCTATGGACAATTTAGAGTCACCAATTAACCTAACATTCATGTTTTTGGAATGTGGGAGGAAACCGGAGTACCCGGAGAAAACCCACACACGCACGGGGAGAACATGCAAACTTCACACAGAGATGCCTAACGGAGATTTGAACCCAGGTCTTCCAGATCTCCTGACTGTGTGGCCAATGTGCTAACCACTCAGACACCGTGCGGCCGGATACAAAACCAGTACTGTAGAACTTTACTGTGATGATGTCACAGCTGAAGGGGCTACGTAGTGCTTGGACTTAGATTTTTACGAGTTTGAATTCATGTTTTGTGCAAAAAATGTATGTTATTTCTTCACTTAGTGTGTTTGAGAATTTGGGATGACGTATACTTCCCATCCATTGATAAACTCACCCGCTTGAGTGGCACAATCCCACGGAGCTGAGGTGAGCGCTAGCTTTGAACACTAGGAGGACACCAAAGACTTATTGGCTCATAATTGTAAAATGATAAATTAATTACATGTTAGCACGTACACACCCATCGTGGTAGCACAAACATGCACATGATAAATGAAACATATTGATCTTTTACCGGTCGGCCCAGCGATTGACTGGCGACCAGTCCAGGGTGTACCCCGCCTCCCGCCCAAAGTCAGCTGGGATAGGCTCCAGCATACCCGCTACCCTAATAAGGATAAGCCGTGTAGAAAATGAATGAATGAATGAAAGGATCCTTTACCGCTATTTTTTCTGCACGGTATCTGTAGCACAAGACAACTAACAATTGGAAACAAAACAACCAGCATAACTACCAAGAGTAGTCATGGGTAGTACCATGACCACCAAGTACCAAGACACTGACTACTCTAAGTTACAGTGGCATGCAAACGTTTGGGCACCCCTGATAATTTTCAAGATTTTCCTTCATAAATCTTTAGTTGTTTGGATCAGCAATTTCAGTTAAACATATCATATAGCAGACAAACAGAGTGGTATTTGTGGTATTTGAGAAGTGAAATGACGTTTTTACATTTAAAGAGAGGGTGCAATAATTATTCACACAAAATTAGATAGGTGCATAAATTTGGGCACCCTTAGAGAAAAATTACAGTAAATCAGTATTTAGTAGATCCTACTTTTGCAGAAATAACAGCCTCTAAACCAGGGATCACCAACGCGGTACCCCAAGGGGACCAGGTGGCCCTCAATGAGCACGTGAGGTGTCCGTACGCCTGCTTGTCATTTGGGTTTTCACATAATAATGTAGGAACCCGATAAAGAAATGCATTCTGAAATACAATATGAGTTTTGGATACCAGCATTTTGTTAACGTTCTGGTTAAACAAGCATAATCGGTTTCTTTGGGTTGAAATAAGCTATGAAAATAAATGTTACAAAAATGAGTATCCTTTGGCTATTTGCAATTCGTCACAAGGAAAAACGCTGGTGGCCCCTGCTCTAAACACTTCCAATGAAGGTCTGGGTTCTGGTTCTTCTTTACAAAACAGTCTGCTTTACATCACATCACAGATTTTCAATAATATTCAGGTCTGGGGACTGAGATTCCATTCCAGAATGTTGTACTTGTTCCTCTGCATGAATATCTTTGTAGAATTTGAGCAGTGCTTAGGGTTGTTGTCTTGTTGAAGTATCCAGTTATGGTGCAACTTCAAATTGGTCACTGATTCCTGAACATTGTTTTTTGAAGAATCTGATGGTCCTGACTGGAATCCATGCAACTTTCAATTTTACCAAGATTCTCAGTACCTGTACTGGCCGCACAGTCCCACAGCATGATGGAGCCACCACTAAACCACCACAGTTGAAGAGAGCCCTGGTTGTATATTGTTCATTCCCTCATTAGCACTACGCAACATATTGCAGAAAAACTATTACAGGTGGATGTTATGCAAGTCCCAATTAAGTCTTTAATCCTGAGTCTCTAGCCAGCTCTAAAGTAAAGATGTTCCAGTCCAAGTCAATTCTTAAATCAGACCTCAAGTAGAGATGTGCAAGTCCAAGTCAAGTCTTCAGGCAAGTCAAGACAGGTCGAATCTAATCCAAATTCATAGACTTGAAATGTTTTAGTCCTTACAAGTCACTGTTTAGTGTCTTCCAAATAAAATGCCTTTTTAGCAATGTAGAAATCTTTCACATTTGACAAATACAGTGAATGCATTTTGAACTCATTCATTCATTCATTTTCTATACTCCTTATCCTCATTAGGGTTGTGGGTATGCTGCGGCCTATCCCAGCTGACTTTGGGCGGGGGGCGGGGTACACCCTGGACTGGTCACCAGTCAATTGCAGGGCACATATAGACAAACCAAGACATATACCCAGTCACACTCACATTCATACCTATGGACAATTTAGAGTCGCCAATTAATCTAACATGTATTTTTTTGGAATGTGGGAGGAAACCGGAGTACCCGGAGAAAACCCGTGCAGGCACAGGGAGAACATGGAAACTCCACACAGAGATGCCCAAAGGAGATTTGAACCATGAACCTCCTGACTGTGAGACCAACATGCTACCCATTCTGACACCGTGCGGTGCATTTTGAACTGTAGCCTGATATTAAGTCCACCTGGATATTAATACCTAGTTGCACCCAGTGAGGGAAAATATATTGTCTTGCTGCAAATTACGTGATAATGATCACGCCAGTTGAGTACCTTCAACGAGGACATATTTTACTCAACACATTCACTGAAAATTGCAAGTACTCTGAAGTTATCAGACTAAAGTCCGAAGTCACTAGTGTCAGTGTTCAAGTCGAGTTGCAAGTCTTTGATGATATTATGAAGTCAGGTCCAAACTCATCAAAATTGTGCCTTGAGTGATTTGAATCCATGACATGTGAATTAATATTGTATTAATATAAAATATTGTATTAAGGCCAAATTGAGGATGAGAAAGGATGACTGTGCACAAATTGGCCTTTTTTGGCGTCTACAAAACATCACTGATACCTTACAGCAAGCACTCCCCACTTCTCTTTTGGACTGCCTCTAAGTAGCAGATAAACGGCGCCGCCTCCTATGGCCCAACCCCCGAATCACAGGTCACAACTACTATACGCAATACTCCCGTCGCTACAACAACTTAGACCAGGGGTCTCAAACTCGTGCCACGGAGGGCCGAGGAACTGCAGGTTTTCTTTCAGGCCGGTCGCTAAAGCAGGTGATCTTAATGATCAACACCTCCTTCAATTGAGGGAAGGAGCTCATCAAATAAAGCACCTGCTTCAGTGATCGACTGGAAAGAAAACCTGCAGGGTTTGAGACCCCTGCCTTTGACAGAAGAATCCAAATAAACATGTGCACAAATGGAGGATAACCATGTCCAAATCCTCTACAGTATTATCGCCCACCACTTGTCGACGTCCGAAGAGTGTCGAGATAAGCGGGTTGCCCTGTAGTGGAAGAGTGACAAGCCTGAGTACAACTTATAGTACTGTACAAAAGTCCCTTTCGGAGTGTTCAGGGTGCAGGTGCTTCAGGTCAAAAGAAGGTGCTCACACACCAACACACGCAGAAATGAAAATATTATGTTTACTATAATTAAACCTTAAGGCAGAGCCAACAGAACAGGCCGGTTTTATTGCTAAGCGCAGTAGACTTTTTTAAATATCCCAATAACTTGGGCTCAGACGCCGGAAGCTCAACAGGGTAGGTCTAAACGTACTCTTGACCCTACTTAACTGATGAGTTGTTGCGTTTTAGGACTAACAAGTCATGGAGTGGCGACACAGGGAGTGGAGAGTTCTTATATTTCATTTATTTTGTTTGGAGAAAAAAAAAAGTCACATTAATAAAAATCACATCGGAATTGCAGCTTTTGAAAGCGTGAAACATTTGAATTCACATTTTTTCGTGTTGCTTGACAGTTTCGCTTGTTTCGCTTTAAATGGTGGTAAGACAAACACAAAAAATGTACACCAAATTATTTCACCAGTGCTTCAGCTCAAGGCCCCATATGTTTATAAATATATATACAGTATATATACAGTATATATATATATATATTGTTGAAGGTGTTTTGGGCAGGTCAGTTCAGCCTAAGCTGTCCCAGCTATGAATGTGCAGGATGCCCTACAACGTTTGCTTTCTGTCAAAACTCTAATCAGTAAAAAAATCACATTGCTATCTCTTATGTTCTGAGTGGCAAAATGCCATTTTTCAAATTAGTTTTATGAAATAATACATTTTGCCTCCAGGGGCTCTGCACATTGTATTTTTACAAATAAATAATGTCCAATAAGGAATACAAAACAGCTGTAACATCCATGGTGAACTGTTGAAGGAGGTTAAATAAACCTACATAAATACAGTTAGCTTAAATAAATAAATTAAAAGTATAAATATATTGTTTACTGTACAGGAAAAGAAACAAATAACGCGCTTGTGCGGGAAAATATAAAATGCTGCCTGTTTTTTTCCAGGCAAAAAAATTCCAGATTGAGTTCTTTTGCATGTTAATGAATTGGATTCAGTTCAGTCTGAAAGTTGTCCTCACACAGTCAGGAAGCAGCAAATGTTCCTTCTTCTTCCTTTCCCTCTCATTCCTTGGTGCTCATCACTCTTTCTTTCTAGTCCATTCTTTGGCCTGTCCCGTAGTTCCACCTCCAGATGTGGCCGTCTTCGCCCGAGGCCTACAGGAATACGCCGGGCTGTCCATATTTGTTAAACGTGAACATCCAGCAAAGGGTGAAGCAGACACCCTCGTTCCCTTTCTTCATCCCTCGGTTTTCCTTTCATTTTCTCCAGGACCCTCCTTCTCCCGTCCTTCTATTTTGAGGTAGTATCTCCATTCCTTTTCCTGACATGAGGGGAGAAAAGAAAGTCAAATATGAGTTACGCAGTTCAAATTGAGCATTGTCAGTGTGTGAGTTTTGTGCTGCTTCCTGTCAACACATAAGGGTGCATTCTATTTGCAGCCCTGCATGTACATATAGTCTGCTTGGGGCCCCTTGCATACTGGAGCCTATCCCAGCTGGAGAGTGGTCACACAAGCTGCTGAAGCAGCCAATAGCCCTTCAGAAAACACCATTCTTTCATTTTCCACCGCTTTTTCACCTTATGGACAAGATGGAGCCTATCCCAGTTATTTTAACTGAGCTGTATGAGCCACTACACTACCGGTAACCTTTCCAAAAACATCATTCATGCAAGTTACACTGCTTACCTTAAGAGCTGGAGCCTATCCCAGACGAATCTGGGAAACAGGTGGTCTACACCCTCAACTGGTCAAACCAGCTATGTGAACCGCTACGCTACCGATATAATCTTGTTCCAGGCCTATACCAGTTAACTTAGCGCTATGAACCACTACACTTCTGGCAACTTCATTCATTCATTCATTCTCTACTTTTTTGGCATTCGGGTAAACGGGTGAGGTGGAGACTGTCCCATGTGACTTTGGACTGGTCCCATCAGCTGTGTGAACAACTACACTAGCCTTCTGTCAGCCTGCTTTAGGAGTCTTCAATTCCATAAATGTAGGATTTACAAACTGAGATTGTACTCACCCTTCTTTATCTCTTCAGTGGCTGGACGCTAACCCTAACTTGACCTTCTCCTCACTCTCTACATCATACGCTCCCCGCTTGTGAAACCTGGAATCAATCAGAACACGGAGGTCCTTAGGAAGACTATTTTTTCCAAGACAAGCCCTTCATCCCTAGCATGTGTGTGTGTATGTGCGTGTGTGTGTGCACGTTTAGCAGCCGTCGGCTCACCTGAGCATCAGTAAAAGGCCGATGATGGTGAGGCAGATGGACGACAGCACCACGGCCACCACAGCCAGAGCCGTAGTGCGGTTGTAGCCCTCCTGAGGCTTCTCCACGGGCAAGGTGACAAACTCACACCTTTTCCCGGAGTAACTCGGGTGGCACCTGCGAGGACGAGACGTTCACAGATCATTTAGCTCCATCTCAGGGAAAAGTGGCCCGGGTAGGATCTAAATGCGGAGGTGCTACTCACACACAGGACGGGAGTCGGATGTCTCTCAGATACTGGCAGGTGCCGTGAATGCAGAAGTCTTTATACTTCTTCATGCAAGGATTCCTCTTCTTTCCTTTTCCTTTCCCCTTTTTCCTCCCTTTTCTCCTTCTCTGTCCTTCGGTGTTTTCTGCTTCCAGGATGGCTGATGGATCTTTGGGTTTGCTTGACATAGCAACTAAAAAACAGAAAACCGGGTCAATAGATGTGATTGAGCAACACTAACCTGTGCCGTTTGTGATCTCTACCTCTTGGCACTTCCGCTTCATAATCCCCGGATGTGCTTTCGTCAAAGTCCTCTCCATCGTAGTAGTATTCATCCCCGTACTCCTCATCGTCCTCCTCTTCCTCCAACATAGCGGCTTCCCCCGTGAGCTCCTCCTCCTCCCCGGCCCTCCTGTCGTCACCGGCATCCCGGAAGTTGATCACAGCCGTGTGCTGCTGCCTGTCGCCGTGGTACCTGTCCACGGCGGCGCCGCACACCTGTCTCGATGCCACTGCAACAAGAACACAGGAATGCACTTAAAGCTGTGAGTGGAGTTGCCTGGGTGGGCGTGGAGAGGGACAGGTTTCAACGTGCTCCGGGTGCTCATTAGGGGTTCCTGTTAGTCAGAAGGGGTTGGGCCATACTGCACATTTTCTTCATTTAAATGCAGCGTTTTATTCCTTTACTGGGCGCATATGGCGAAAAAAAAGCTGATTCTGAGTCTGAAGGTGAACACCAAAACAAACCGAGCAAGTCCCGATATCATGCACACCAGTGTCGACCTGATACCAGCTACAATTCGCCCGCCCCCAGCCTACTCCTCAGTGCCACACATAGATACTGTAACTATTCTGCCGCTCCAACCACATGCATTTATGTTAGGCTTTACATGGACATGTTGGCCTTCATCTCCACCCTGCCCGTGCAAGATGCACAGCGGGACAGTTAGGAGTTAAAAATAAGAGTATCCACTTACATAAAAGCATGCTCACAAATAGAGAGGCGCCCCCCCCCCCAAAAAAAAAAAAAAGCTGTAGAGGTGTTCGAGTCATTCCATAGGGTATTTGTATAACAGTACTAATAATAGCACTATTCCTAACCCAGAAGCATTTAGCAACACTTACCCAGAGTGTGAAGCAGCAAAAGCACAACAGTCCAAATCCTCATGATGATAAGTCTTCCCAAGACGACTTCAAAAGTGAGGGGGAAAAGTGTTCCACTCACTCCGGGCTACAAATGGTCCTGTTTCCGGTTTTTCTGCTAGTTTAATTCGAGTGTATTCCGTCTCTTGGTGTTGTTTCACACGTCGGGAGGAGCGCGTCTGCTGCGGAGCGAAAGAGCGTCCGAGCAGAGACTCCTCCGTTTTTATGGAACCTTTGATCCTGACCACGCCCACTTTTCCTCTCTCTCTCTCTCTCTCCCTCCTGTACACACGCACGCACACACGCACGCACACACTTATGATGCTGCTTTAAATTGTGACAAAAAATCAAAATTAACAAGAACATTCTATTTATAAATGGTTTTTTTAATGATGTCATTTTTTTGGATTGTTTTCTACATGTTATTTATACATGATTATCGTTACAATTTTGCAAAAAAAGGCATCACTTGACATAACTCCAAGTCAGTCACATCACTGAGCCTCACTTGTTTTACATCAAAGTGTGTTTTTCCACTTTCATTGTGAGTGTGACTCCAAATCCAGACCTCTGTGGATTTTTAATAATACTTTTTGGGTGATTTTGCTGGCAATGTAAAGAATAATGCATTTAATAAAATATCATTCTTTCACATCTAGGATGTATTTTAGTGTTCCCTTTATTTTTTCTTGAGCAGTGCATTGCATTTTCAAAAACCTATCAATTTATTTCTTCTGCCGAGTAGAAAATGGTCAGGTTTAAACACAGGACTCGAATCAAGTATTTGAGTAATTGCTGAGGTATGGAGAAAAGGGTAGTATTAAATCATCTTTGCTTCTTTCTATTTGTTTACAAACACGTTTAATTGTGCAAATCTAAACATGAGATGGTCATCGGTGTAACAACAAATAAACCATAACAATGTACTTATATTTTGAGAGTAATGCACTTTTATTTATATTGTAAGTGAACTTTAAGCACGGGTGTACAAAATGCGGTCCTGGGGCCATTTTCTGGACCACCCCCCTTTTTTAATTGGCTCTTGGCGTATAGTAGAAATAAAATGAAATGATTATTGAGGCGATATATTATTAAACATTATACTTATTTACAATAAGCCCCCTTATAATAATGAACTGCATAAGCCGTAATGGAAGTCGCCCCCACCGAGGGAATCCGCAGGGTCTTGGAAGAGGTAATTACAAACAGTGATAATATGAAAAGCATTATTTCATATTCATGCTGCTATGTTTACATACTAAACCGTAATACCATAGCAGTAGTAAATTAGATTAGCCATGAACAGGTTACATACATTGCTGATACGTGACCCTTCAAAAAGGTTATCAGTGTGTGACAGGAGCAATAATGTGTGCTAAGTTTTGACCCATCAGCTAATTTTATTGCACTCTTTTTTTATTACCACTTTTAGATCATCCATCCATCCATTTTCTATACCGCTTATCCTCATGTCCCTCAAATAGAGGGTTGTGTCAGAAAGGGCATCCGACGTAAAACTTTTGCCAAATCAGCACATGCAAATTAAACAGAAGAAAATGATTTGCTTTGGCGACCCCTGATGGGAGAAGCAGGGATACGCCGAAAGGAAAAGAAGAAGATTGAGAAAGCATTGCGTAACAGATAATTGGCACTATCCAGATAGTGTGACGTGGCAGACATTGCACTGGCCACTAGCACCACCGCGTGGTGAAAGATTGTACTACAGCCAATGTTGTGATTAGTGTTCTGCACTTGCTAACCATAAAAGCTGGCAACACCACTGAGTACCAAGACACTGACTACTCTAAGTTACATCCAAGTTTCATTTTTACTTTATTGTGCCTTGAGAACAAATAAAATGTTGGCTGAAATGTGAGGGTGTACTCACTTTTGGGAGCCACTTTAGTCTTATGCGTTTTTTGTAGTGTATTGATGACACACATCTCACCTCTCATTTCTAGCAGTATGCCAAGTTCATTTTTAGTAAATTAGTACGTACTAAGAGAGCAAAGACATGTCTTACTTTGTTTATAATAATAATAATACTTTATTTATTCACATATATGAACAAACATACTCATTTGAGTCCATGGAATATATAATTTGTTTACTTCTCTGCAAGTGGTTCAGTCAAGGAATCTAGTGAAGTCCATCCATCCATCCATTCATTTTCCTCCGCTTATCCGGGTCCGGGTCGCGGGGACAGCAGCTTCAGTAGGGAAGTCCAGACTTCCCGGTCCCCAGCGACCTCTTCCAGCTCCATCGGGAGGACACCAAGGCGTTCCCAGGCCAGCTGTGAGACATAGTCCCTCCAGCGTGTCCTAGGTCTTCCCGGGGGCCTTCTCCCGACTGGGCATGCCCGAAACACCTCACCAGGGAGGCGCCCGGGAGGCATCCGGACTAGATGCCCGAGCCACCTCAACTGGCTCCTCTCGATGTGAAGGAGCAGCGGCTCTACTCTGAGCTCCTCCCGGATGGCCGAGCTCCTCACCCTATCTCTTAGGGTGAGTCCAGCCACCCTACGAAGGAAACTCATTTCCGCCGCTTGTATCCGCGATCTCATTCTTTCGGTCATGACCCATAACTCATGACCATAGGTGAGGGTGGGAACGTAGATCGATCGGTAAACAGAGAGCTTTGCCTTCCGGCTCAGCTCTCTCTTCACCACGACGGTCCGGTACAGCGACCGCATTACTGCAGATGCTGCACCGATCCGTCTGTCGATCTCACGCTCCAACCTTCCCTCACTCGTGAACAAGAACCCGAGATACTTGAACTCCTCCACCTGAGGCAAGACCTCACTCCCAACCCGGAGGGTACAGTCCACCCGTTTCCGACTGAGAACCATGGCCTCGGATTTGGAGGTGCTGAGTCTCATCCCAGAAGCTTCACACTCAGCTGCAAACCGCTCCAGTAAACGCTGAAGGTCACAGCCTGATGAGGCCATAAGGACCACATCGTCTGCAAATAGCAGAGACGAGATCCTAAGGTCACCAAGCTGGACTCCCTCAACACCTTGACTGCGCCTAGAAATTCTGTCCATGAAGATTATGAACAGAATCGGTGACAAAGGGCAGCCTTGGCGGAGGCCAACGTTCACCGGAAACAAGCTCGACTTACTGCTGGCAATGCGAACCAGGCTCCTGCTTCGATTGTACAAGGACCGAATGGCACGTAGAAGCGGACCATCAATCCCGTACTCCCGGAGCACCCCCCACAGGACACCACGAGGGACACGGTCGAATGCCTTTTCCAGGTCTACAAAGCACATGTAGACTGGTTGGGCAAACTCCCACATACCCTCGAGTACCCTTGCAAGGGTGTAGAGCTGGTCCAGTGTTCCGCGACCGGGACGAAAACCACATTGCAGCTCCTCTAACCGAGGTTCGACTAACGGTCGTACCCTTCTCTCCAGCACCCTGGAGTAGACTTTCCCAGGAAGGCTGAGGAGTGTGATCCCCCTATAGTTGGAACACACCCTCCGGTCACCCTTTTTAAAAATGGGGACCACCACCCCGGTCTGCCAGTCCAGAGGTACTGTTCCTGACTTCCATGCAATGTTGTAGAGGCGTGTCAACCAACACAGTCCTCCAACATCCAGAGCCTTGAGAAATTCTGAGCGGAACTCGTCTACCCCCGGAGCCTTGCCACTGGGGAGTGATTTGACTACCCCAATTACCTCAGCCACGGTGATAGAACTGTCCACGTACGTATCCTCAGACTCTGCTTCCTCTATGGAAGGCATGTCAGTGGGATTGAGAAGGGCCTCGAAGTATTCCTTCCACCGACCAACTATATCCACAGTCGTGGTCAGCAAGCCCCCGTCCGCACTGTAAACAGTGTGAACTGGGGGCTGCTTCCCCTTTCTGAGGTGTCGGACGGTTTGCCAGAACCTCTTCGAGGCCGACCGAAAGTCGTGCTCCATAGCCTCACCGAACTCCTCCCACACCCGAGTTTTTGCCTCGACCACCGCCGAAGCCGCGTGCCGCTTGGCCTGCCGGTACCTGTCAGCTGCTTCGGGAGTCCCGCAAGCCATCCATGCTCGATAGGACTCCTTTTTCAGCTTGACGGCAGCCCTAACCCCCGGTGTCCACCATCGGGTTCGGGGCTTGCCACCACGACTGGCACCGACCACCTTGCGGCCGCAACCACAACTGGCTGCCTCAGCAATAGAGGCACGGAATACGGCCCATTCGGACTCAATATCCCGGTCCTCCCTCGAGATGCAGGCGAAGCTCTGCCGGAGATGAGAGTTGAAGACTCGACGAACGGGAGACTCTGCCAGACGTTCCCAGCACACCCTCACTACGCGTTTGGGTCTGCCAGGTCTGTCCGGCATCCTTCCCCGCCATCTAATCCAACTCATCACCAGGTGGTGGTCAGTTGACAGCTCAGCCCCTCTCTTCACCCGCGTGTCCAGAACATACGGACGCAGGTCTGATGATACGACCACAAAGTCGATCATAGACCTGCGACCTAGGGTGTCCTGGTGCCAAGTGCACTTATGGACATCCTTATGTTCGAACATGGTGTTCGTTATGGACAAACTGTAATTCGCACAGAAGTCCAGCAACAACACACCGCACGGGTTCAGGTCAGGGAGGCCGTTCCTCCCAACCACGCCCCTCCAAGTCACACTGTCATTGCCCACATGGGCGTTGAAGTCTCCCAGTAGAACTATGGAGTCACCAGCTGGGGTGCTCTCCAGCACCCCTCTGATAGACTCCAAGAAGGCTGGGTACTCTGAACTGCCGTTCGGCGCATAGGCACAAACCACAGTCAGGACCCTTTCCCCAGCCCTAAGGCGTAGGGAAGTAACCCTCTCGTTTACTGGGGATGACTCCAACACAGAGGCACCAAGCCGGGGGGCTAACAATAAGCCCACACCAGCTCGCCGCCTCTCCCCTGCGGCAACTCCAGAGAAGAACAAGGTCCAGCCCCTCTCAAGGAGTTTGGTTCCAGAGCCTAAACTGTGGGTTGAGGTGAGTCCGACTATATCTAGTCGGAATCTCTCCGCCTCTTCCACAAGCTCGGGCTCCTTCCCCACCAGAGAAGTGACATTCCATGTCCCAAGAACCAGATTTGGCCGCCGAAGACCAGGTCGCCCGCACACCCGCCCTCGACCATTGCCCAAATCGCAAAGCACCGGACCCTTATGCTTGCCCCTGCAGGTGGTGGGTCTGCGGGGGGGAGTTCCCGTGTGGCTTCTTCAGGCTAGGCCCGGCCAGGTCCCACGGGGGAAGACCTGGCCACCAGGCGCTCGCCTGCGAACCCCTCCCCCAGGCCTGGCTCCAGGGTGAGGCCCCGGTATCCCACGTCCGGGCGAGGTGCGGTCACTCCTCTTGTGTTTTTTCATAGGGGTCCTCTGAATCACTCTTATTCTGGCTCGTCACCTAGAACCTGTTTGCCTTGGGAGACCCTACTAGGGGCATAAAGCCCCCGACAACATAGCTCCTAGGATCACTCGGGCACTCAAACCCCTCCACCGCGGTAAGGTGGTGATTCACGGAGGGGTCTAGTGAAGTCATATGATTAAAATAGTTATTGTATGAGAACATTTTTGATTGGGCAATTTAAACAAATTGCATTTTTTAAATAATTTTTTTATTTTTTTATTATTATTAGTAGTAGTAGTAGTTGTGCTTGCATTAATTCGATAGAACAGACACAAAAATATTTACTATATTGAATGAATACTGAGAATAATTATAAAAACAAATGTTAAAAAATCATTTAAAAAATCGTAAAATTTATTTTTTACATGACCTTTGACATGTTCTTAGCTGTAGTTTATACTCCAGTCAACAGGTGGCGGTAATAAACGCTCATAAAGGTTTTATAACAGCCGACCTAAACGCGGCTCGCGGCACTAGGCATGTCACGTGACTAATACGAGCGAAGGGAGGCGGGGATAAACATGGCTGACGAGTTAGGAGAAGTAAACACAACTACAGACGATGGCGAAGCGAAACAGGAGCAAGACGGATCCGAACTTTTAGATACGCAAACTGACGGCAATGGCCGCGACAACAACGGTCTCGACCACGCTGACAGGCCGGCGGCGGAGAGCAGCTGGTCGGCTCCTCTTCTGTCTTTGGCTCGCAAGGCCACGGATACCATCAGCAGCGGGGTGAGCTACGCTTCTGCCCGGAGGAACTCCTTGCATGGGTCCGCTGCGAGCCCGAGGACGGAAAAAGAGCCCGAAAGAGCGTTAAACAGCACGGGTAAGAAGCTTCCAGGTAGGCTGTGTAGAATACTGTCCCCTTGGTGTGACTTTATACTCCCGCTTTGACTTTTAGTAAGATGTCAGCTGTTCTAACTCATGACTTGTAGATTTAAATCCACATGTTCTGCCTTGTGGATCATGCGGCTTTCTTCTGACTGCTTACTTTATATTGTTTTGTATTGTTCCATATAGATAAATGCTGACGTCTGACTGCGATGTTTGCGATGCTTCTGCTTTCCTTAAATCAGTGGTCCCCTCCAAAGAACCCATGGCAATAGAAAGAACCAATCTTCTCAGCATGTTGAAGCTAAGCATCAAGGTTTTAATCCAGTCCTCGCTGAATCTGGGTCGGACTCTGGACTCCGAGTACCCACCCTTGCAGCAATTCTTCTTGGTCCTGGAGCATTGCCTCAAACATGGCCTAAGAGGTGACCGCTTGCATTATGGACACATGGCAACAGCACAAGTGTGGGGGTCAAAGTAACAGGTCTCCCTTTACCATTCCAGCCAAGAAATCCTTCATTGGTCAGAACAAGTCCATCTGGGCACCTTTGGAGTTGACTGAGAAGTTGTGTCCAGAATCTGCCAACATAGCCACAAGCGCCAGAGACCTGCCCGGAATCAAGTATGCTTTGGCCAACTATTTCACTGGAAAATCTGCAATGGAAAACTTTTAGAGTTCGGGTGTCCAAAGTACACTTTAGTAGTTTGCGACCTGTGGCACGCTGTAGTTTGATTGTTTTTTGTTTTTCCATAGGACTGGTTTGGGCAGAGGGAGAGCGTGGCTGCATTTAGCACTCATGCAAAAGACAATGGCAGACTATGTGAAAGCCTTGCTGGACCGCAAAGATCTCCTGAGGTACTGAGGTACAATTTGGACTTATCTTCTTCTGAATCACATTCATATTTATGTAATTCCAGTGAGTTTTATGACGACGGAGCTCTGGTGATGGAGGAGGAAGGAGCAGTGATGGGAGGGCTGCTTGTGGGCCTTAATGTAATTGATGCAAACCTCTGTATTAAAGGCGAAGACTTGGATTCTCAGGTGCGTGACCTTAATCTCAATTTATAGAATTGATTACGTAAACAGTAGTTTTTATGTCTATTTCTTTTGTAGGTGGGAGTCATTGACTTCTCCCTCTACCTGAAAGATTCGACCAAGACTGAGAGTCCAAAGCAGTGAGTAGTTGCGGCTTACAAATCAAACTATAATGGAAAGTATCAGTTTGTAACGTGATGCGTGATGTTCATTTCCATTTAGAATGAATGTTTCTCATAGGAAATTGTCGAAAATGTAATTTCAAATAACATTTAATTAAATTTTAATTACATTTGTATTACATTTACATTTCAATTCTTTATTAACTTTAGGGGTAACTTTAAAGTATGAGGTAATAGTTCAATTATAAAAGTGTATAAAGAAGTTAACAAAATGATTAGGCAAGTGAGTTTTTAATCACCATTTAATAATTTTTATGCCTGTTTTCTAACTCCCAAGTTGAATGTTTAATGGATTAAATAATGTCCGGTGGTGTGTAATAAACGGAGGCTGTGGCCTAAGCAAATCACCCCACATCAAGGTATTTTTCATTTATTATTTATTTTGAGCAAATAGTGTGCTGTAACAATATTAAACAATAGAATGTTTACGGGAAATAGCACAAACAAGTCCACAATAGAAAGAAAAGAAAATAACATAAAATAATACATAATGAGACCTATGGGAAGTTCGAAATGGAGCGGGGAGAAGTCGAACTTCTTTTAAGGTAGCTCTTTATGTGGCAGGAAACAATCATGAGCTACGAGGGAACTTACTTACTTCCTGTCAAGCCATAGGAAATGGCAGGAGGCCATTTCTCAACATAACAGTCTGACTCAAGGCATCGACTTCCTAAAATGGATGCTGACTTCCTGCTTGTGTTCACCAATCTTTGCGTGAGTTGCTGTCTACCAATCGTTTTTACTTTTTAACAACACACTGTCTCTTGCAGTGCCACCTGCATGCACTAACAGTGGCGGAAGTAGGCTTCCTGTTTCCCAAAAAAGCAAAGTAAAGGATGCTGGGTAGCAGTTAACATAGTTGTTCATTATTCTCCACTCATATCGGTAGTTGTCCCGCTTATGTGTTACCTACCCGTTGCGTGTTAAGTTGCTGTGTGATGATTTTAGCTTTTTTTAATGACACCATGAGTCAGGCTGTTATGTTAAGTAATGACCTTCTGCAATTTCCGATGGGTTGAAGAGATCATTGTGAGTTCCCTTGTAGCTCATGATTGGTTTTGCCCATATGAAGAGCTACAACTTTCTTACCAACTTGTGAGCAACAGTACTAGCACTATTGATAGTAGTAGTAGTAGATTTGAAGTACACCAGATCTCATAAGATTCTCACAAGATACAGCTCAGATTATAGTACTAATGTTTGCAAACACTTGATCATATGACTCAAACAGAATAATAGTCAGCAATCTGGTGTGTATTTTTGTCAACAATAGGTGTAATTAAGCAAGGCTCGACGTGCGTAATGAAGTGTTTAATCCTGACTCACCACCGACAGGGGCTGACGCTTTCCTGTTGTAGCCAATGACCTTTAGCCGTCCCGTGTAAATTTCTCACGATTTGCAAACTTTTCATACAATGATGGATGGATTTTTCAGGAAGCTGCACTTCTACAAAAGCGCAATGAGATTGGTCGTGTTAAACTTTGCGGGTTCTGTGCCAACACGGGAAACTTGTGTCTTGTATGCAACGTCTATTTTGTACTTTTAAGTAAAAACACAACTACAGACATCACTCCTACTCCTTGCTAAACACACTAGCACACAGGGTGGTTGAGATCACACAAGCCCTGCATGCCTAATAGAAGTGCTGGGATGGTTCCTGGAATGGACTGTTTGTATCAGTGTTTTTTTTTTTACTGATATCGGACTGATATCTGATATCAATATAGGAGTGGGAGACCCCTATCAAATTCTTTGGTCATCATCACAGTTTTTTCTCTGCTTACTTGTACTCTGATGTGATCACATCACAAAAAAAGCAGACTACATACTCCATCCCTTCTCAGCACATCGCAGCAATGATATCATTTTTGGCTTTTTCCCCCTTTTTCTCATCATCATCTTGTCTTTTCAGCGATGCCAAGATGACCGCCATCTTGGACCAGAAGCATTACATTGAGGAGTTAAATCGTCACCTCAGTGGCACCGTCACTGACCTGCAGGCAAAGATGGACTCTCTGGAGAAGACCAACAGCAAACTTATAGAGGAGGTCAGAAGCTGAATGAGTTATTTAGATAGATAACATAAGAGAGACAAAAAGTTGGTGTCTTCTGAAACTACTTTGTATAACATATTAGGGTGTGTATGGGGGGGATTTTTGTCTATTATTTCAGATGAACAACTATCAGGGTCATAGATTGCTGATGTTGGATATCACCATCTTTGTTCAAGTTCATCCCAAAGTTGTTTAATGGGGTGGAGGTCAGGGCTTCCAATTTATTCCACACCCTTCCAAGCAGGCCTTTTTGGATGTTGCTTTGTGTACTGGAACAGGAAAGGTCCTTTCCCACAACTGTCAAATTGGAAAAAAAAATTAAGATTCAGGATGCAATACAGACTTCACTCCAACCAAGGCTGATTAAATGTTTATTAGATGTGTCATAACGTTTCATTGATGTTGTCCATCTAATGGTGTTAATAATGCTGACATTGCAAACATTTATGATTTTGTTTAGCTAACAGCAGCGACTGACAGAATCAACTCGCTGCGAGAAGAACAGGAACAGCTGAGACAGGACAACGAGGTGATCGTACTGTCCAACCAGAAAAAGGAAGAGGTCAGAATTCAAAATGTATATAGGGCTACTTTCACACTGCAGGGTAGGTTTCCCAATTCTTTTTTTAATAATTTACTTTACCAAACAAATGCGACTTGTAAGGTGAACACATAGCGTCTTGAAAGGGACACAGAAGCACGACATCCCTCGCATTTCCATGTGTTTACGGAAGTAAAGACTGCTGCCGTGTGTGATCCAGAAATGTGCGATATTTATGTCATTTCTGATTTGTTTGTGGCAATGTCAAGGATTATGTGCAATTTTTTCTCAACCAAATGATTCTAAATGAAGATGAAGAACAAAGACGGCAAGGATTTTGGTATGGAAGTTTGTAGACAACTTGTTGCCACGTCCGTTCCAAGGTGCGTGTGGGTGGAGTGGCGAGACATTGCTAAAAGCTGCTTCACTAACACCTTTCTAAAAATCATTTTTGTATGAGAAGAACTTTTGCCCACATAGGTGAGTACATTTAAACAACGCCTTTCCATGACTGCCTACCTTTTAAAGTCTCGGTAAGCACAGCAATACACGCCTTTCCATGACGTACTGTATATGTCGGCTATATGCGACCTGAGACTTCATACTGCAGTCGTGTCGCATACATATCTGATTTATATCCACATACAAATGAGACCTGAGTTGCATTTGAAAAAATTGGAATTGTGCTGTTCACATTGACATGAAAAAAATCATACATGTCGCATATGAGCAAAGGAATCAGAATTGACCTGCAGTGTGAACATAGCACATTATCTACAAGGACACTGTGCCCAACGGGACAAATACTATTTGGTACTGTATTCTTTGCAGTAGTATTGAGCTTAACAAGATGGCTGTTGGTAGGAAGTACCTCAACTATTTACTCCTGCACCTCGCTGTGATCAGTCGGTGACTCAAGGTGCTCTCCTGAATCCCATCCAGCGTGTGTGGTTGATGTGAGGAGTTGCTGATGATAGAGTCCACCTTTCAGCATCCTTACTATACAAGGGAGTGCAGAATTATTAGGCAAATTAGTATTTTGACCACATCATCCTCTTTATGCATGTTGTCTTACTCCAAGCTGTATGTAGGCTAGAAAGCCTACAACCATCCATCCATCCATTTTCCACCGCTTATCCGGGTCCGGGGCGCGGGGCCAGCAGCTTTAGTAGGGAAGTCCAGACTTCCCGGTCCCCAGCGACCTCTTCCAGCTCCATCGGGAGGACACCAAGGCGTTCCCAGGCCAGCTGTGAGACATAGTCCCTCCAGCGTGTCCTAGGTCTTCCCGGGGGCCTTCTCCCGACTGGGCATGCCCGAAACACCTCACCAGGGAGGCGCCCGGGAGGCATCCGGACTAGATGCCCGAGCCACCTCAACTGGCTCCTCTCGATGTGGAGGAGCAGCGGCTCTACTCTGAGCTCCTCCCGGATGGCCGAGCTCCTCAGCCTATTTCTTAGGGTGAGTCCAGCCACCCTACGAAGGAAACTCATTTCCGCCGCTTGTATCCGCGATCTCATTCTTTCGGTCATGACCCATAACTCATGACCATAGGTGAGGGTGGGAACGTAGATCGATCGGTAAACAGAGAGCTTTGCCTTCCGGCTCAGCTCTCTCTTCACCACGACGGTCCGGTACAGTGACCGCATTACTGCAGATGCTGCACCGATCCGTCTGTTGATCGTTGTCGATCGTTGTAGGCTTCGTCTGTCGAGACGAAGCCTACAACCAATTAAGCATATTAGGTGATGTGCATCTCTGTAATGAGAAGGGGTGTGGTCTAATGACATCAACACCCTATATAAGGGGTGCATAATTATTAGGCACCTTCCTTCCTTTGACAAAATGGGTCAAAAGAAGGACTTGTCAGGCTCCGAAAAGTACAAAATTGTGGGATATCTTGCTGAGGGATGCAGCACTCTTAAAATTGCCAAGCTTCTGAAGCGTGATTATCAAACAATCAAGCGTTTTATTCAAAATAGTCAACAGGGTCGCAAGAAGCGTGTGGAAAAACCAAGGCGCAAAATAACTGGCCACGAAATGAGAAAAGTCAAGCGTGCAGCTGCCAAGATGCCACTTGCCACCAGTTTTGCTAAATTTCCGAGCTGCAACATCACTGGATTGCCCAAAAGCACAAGGTGTGCAATACTCAGAGACATGGCCAAGGTAAGAAAGGCTGAAAAACGACCACCACTGAACAAGACACACAAGCTGAAACGTCAAGACTGGGCCAAGAAATATCTGAAGACAGCTTTTTCTAAGGTTTTATGGACTGATGAAATGAGAGTGAATCTTGATGGGCCTGATGGATGGGCTCGTGGCTGGATCGGTAAAGGGCAGAGAGTTCCAGTCCGACTCAGACCCCAGCAAGCTGGAGGTGGAGTACTGGTTTGGGCTGGTATCATCAAAGATGAGCTTGTGGGGCCTTTTCGGGTTGAGGATGGAGTCAAGCTCAACTCCCAGTCCTACTGCCAGTTTCTGGAAGACATCTTCTTCAAGCCGTGGTACTGGAAGAAGTCTGCATCCTTTAAGAAAAACATGATTTTCATGCAGGACATACTCCATCACACGCATCCAAGTACTCCACAGCGTGGCTGGCAAGAAAGGGTCTAAAAGAGGAAAAACTAATGACATGGCCTCCTTGTTCACCTGATCTGAACCCCATAGAGAACCTGTGGTCCATCATCAAATGTGAGGTTTACAAGGAGGGAAAACAGTACACCTCTCTGAACAGTGTCTGGGAGGCTGTGGTTGCTGCTGCACGCAATGTTAATGGGGAACAGATCAAAACACTGACAGAAGCCATGGATGGCAGGCTTTTGAGTGTCCTTGCAAAGAAAAGTGGCTATATTGGTCACTGATTTGTTTTTGTTTTATTTTTGAATGTCAGAAATGTATAATTGTGAATGTTGAGATGTTATATTGGTTTCACTGGTGAAAATAAATAATTGAAATGGGTATGTATTTGTTTTTTGTTAAGTTGCCTAATAATTATGCACAGTAATAGTCATCTGCACATACAGATATCCTCCTAAAATAGCTAAAACTAAAAACTACTTCCAAAAATATTAAGCTTTGATATTGAGTTTTTTGGGTTCATTGAGAACATGGTTGTTGTGCAATAATAAAATTAATCCTCAAAAATACAACTTGCCTAATAATTCTGCATTCCCTTTGTAACAACATTCTGTACTAAATACACCGTCTCTGTGATCATTGTTGCTTTTCCAGGCTGCTCTTCAAGACAGCCAGGCTGAACTGGAGACATACAGAAAAACCCGGCAAGGCTTGGATGAGATGTACAATGTTGTGTGGAAGCAGTACAAGGAAGAAAAACGCATTCACCAGGTGAGGGGGTGTACAGTATGTACGGGGAGTGCAGAATTATTAGGCAAGTTGTATTTTTGAGGATTAATTTTATTATTGAACAACCATGTTCTCAATGGACCCAAAAAACTAATTAATGTCAAAGATCCACCTCCACCTTGCTGGCGTCAGAGTCGGACTGGAGCTTTTGGGCACTCCAGTGATGTTGCAGCTCTGAAATTTGGGAAAACTGGTGGCAAGTGGCATCTTGGCAGCTCCACGCTTGACTTTTCTCATTTCATGGGCAGTTATTTTGCGCCGTTGTTTTTCCACAGGCTTCTTGCGACCCTGTTGACTATTTTGAATAAAACGCTTGATTGTTCAATGATCACGCTTCAGAAGCTTGGCAATTTTAAGAGTGCTCCATTCCTCAGCAAGATATCCCACAATGTTTTACTTTTCGGAGCCTGACAAGTCCTTCTTTTGACCCATTTTGCCAAAGGGAAGGAAGTTGCCTAATGATCATGCACACCTGATATAGGGTGTTGATGTCATTAGACCACACCCCTTCTCATTACAGAGATGCACATCACCTAATATGCTTAATTGGGTGTAGGCTTTCCAGCCTATACAGCTTGGAGTAAGACAACATGCATAAAGAGGATGATGTGGTCAAAATACTCATTTGCCTAATAATTCTGCACTCCCTGTATTTGATGTATTTGTTTAAACGCTGAATACGCTTTAGCAAAACACCAATAAGTGAAATAAGTGCTGAGTTGAGTGACATATTTGTACGTGAATACATCTTAATTGCACACAGTGATGGCAGTACATTACAGCATCTGATTAATTCCCATTCTCTTGGTGGTCAGTACTTTATTATTATGCTATATGATTCCAAAACGTAATTTGAAAGAAACAGTATCTGATGACTCTAATGCACGTAAATAGAAAAACACCACACACATTTATTATTAGGAGTTGGAGCGTGAACTAGAGCTGCAGTTGGGACTGAAGCAGGAGATGGAGGTGGCCATGAAGCTGCTGGAGAAAGACTCGCATGACAAACAGGACTCGCTGGTGGCCTTGCGACTGCAACTAGACCAAGTCAAGACTCTCAACCTTCAGATGTTCCACAAAGCACAAGTAAAAAATAAAACACTTTTATTTCCTTGTGGACCTAAGAGAGTCAACACATAATCGTGTGCAACTGCAGGACTTTGACCGAGAGGCGGCAAAGAAACAGACAGAGACGGAACAGCTGGAGCTGAAGATGATTGACATGGAGAAAACCATGACGGAACTAGCGCAGAGGTATTTGTAAGAATGCATTAATACAGTGCTTCCCAATTACTGTGCCGAGGCACATCAGGGATTAGGAAAGCCGCTAAAGTAACCCAATTCCATGATTTTGTCCAAAAATTACTTTCATTAATACAAATGTTTATGTTTAATGTTTGTATAAACAGGCCCACATTTCACAAGTCTGTGGTTTTTAAACTGGGTGGTGCACCCGGCATTATGACGACCATGCACATTTTTCATTATTACCATATTTTTCAGACTACAAGCTGCTACTTTTTTCTCTCCGTTAGAACCCTGCGGCTGTAATAATGAAGCAGCTTGTTTATGTATTTTTTGACACTTTGTGTGTGTTCAAATTCTCTACTGACTTAGTGTCAGTAGTTTCCGTGTTTATGCGCGCACGTTCGAAGTATGTAAGATTTTTGTAATGTAATGTCACAGTCATAAAGGTTGGGAAACACAGCAATAAAACTGTGAAAATGACATTAATAAAAAATTCCTAAATTAGCACCTTTTTTAGGCTTCACAACTCTGAACAGGACCGTAAAAAGAACGACCAATCGAATAAAGACTTGAAGGTGGAGCTGGAAGGAAAAGTGAACACTCTTCAGAAACAGCTGAGTGACCTTGATGCATTGAGGTAAAAATACCAAAGCACCTATAAGCTTTCCATGAATAAGTAGTCACTGGTAACTTGTTTCATTGTCTTTCTTAGTCAATATTACGTAATCTCTTTCTTCAATGATGTTGCAGTGCTGAGATGCTCTTACAGTCGTAGTGGTATTGCCTTCTGCTTGTGGCCAGGCTAGGCTTAGAGACGGAGCTTTTGGTTGAGAGGGAGCAGAGACAAGGCCTACAAAAAGCTCTCCAGAGGGAGCAGGACAACAGCGCTGAGCTTCGCACACAGCTGCAGCAACTAGAAGGCCTGCACGTGGTCAGTGACCGACACACACACACCATTTTGGTTTGACTATTAACGTGCTTCAGAAGCTTACTTTTTTTTACTGTTATTTCTTTATTTTCTTTCTTACGTACATATTATGAGAAAAAATAAACAAAATAAAGTTGTACTTTTACAAGAATAACGTTAAGAATATTTCTACGATGAAAAATAACTTCATTTTAGTAGGAAAAGTTTAAATATGACAGAAAAAAGACGTTACTGACATTGTGAGCTAAACTAAATAAAGTTGTCATTTTTGGACGATTAGGTTGTGGAAAAACTTAGAATTTTATGAGAATGTCAAAATATTATCAGAATAAAGTATAATAATAAAATAACAGAATAATTGAGAAAAAACAAGTTGATAAACAGCAGGTATGTAATTTAACGTGAATACATTTAAAAAGAGGCAAATTTTACAAGACTCAACTCTTATAAGGAAAAATTATGTTATTTTAGTAGCATGGAGTTGAAATATCAAAGAAAAATTGTCTAATATGAAGAAACTAAGAAAACAGAATAAAGCTAGGGAAAAAGTTCTAATATCCATCCATCCATTTTCTATACCGCTTATCCTCATTAGGGTCACGGGGATGCTGGAGCCTATCCCAGCAGACTTTGGGCGAGAGGCGGGGTACACCCTGGACTGGTCGCCAGTCAATCGCAGGGCACATATTGACAAACAAACATTCACACTCACATTCATACCGATGGACAACTTAGAGTCACCAATTAACCTAACATGCATGTTTTTGGAATGTGGGAGGAAACCGGAGTACCCGGGGAAAACCCACACACGCACGGGGAGAACATGCAAACTCCACACAGAGATGCCCAACGGAGATTTGAACCCAGGTCTTCCAGATCTCCAGACTGTGTGGCCAATGTGCTAACCACTCAGCCACCGTGCGGCCCAAGTTCTAATATGAGAATAAAATAAAAATATTATGAAAGGAAAATTTCCAAAGATAATTAAAGAATGAAGGTAAAATATTTGAAAATTTTAAAAATGCAAAACGGGGGAAAAAAAGAGCAAAGACTGAGGTTCATAGTAATAATACACCTTTATTACAAAGCTGATATGCAGTTTCTTCTTGATAAATACTGTATATAATAGTGTTTAAAATAATAGCAGTGCAATGTATATTTTTATTGCTACATGGCAAGTTACAAGTAGGTGCAGTAGATTCTCAGAAAACAAACAAGAATTCACCCAGAATTCATGATATGCACACTCCTGGCTGTGCAATTCGACAATTAGTTGAAAGGGGGGCGTTAAAAGAAAGTGTGGCATTCAGTCAGTGATCAGTTTTGTGAAAAAATATGTGTGAATCAAGTGGCCAGAATCCTGTGGCAGAAAATGGAAGACAACTATCAAAATGGATTGAAGAATGGCAAAGGCTCAGCCAATGATCAGCTCCAGGGTGATCAAAGACATTCTGGAGTTACCTCAAAGTATTGTGACAGTTCGAAGACCTCTGTGTGAAGCTAATCTTTTTAGAAGAATCCTCTGCAAAGTCCCTCTGTTAAAAAAAAGGCATGTGCTGAAGAGGTTAGAATTTGCCAAAGAACACATCACCTGGCCTGAAGAGAAACAAAGGAACATTTTATGGACTGACGACAATAAAATTGTTCTTTTGGGTCCAAGGGCCGCAGACAGTTTATGAGATGACCCTCAAATGCCACAGTACACAGTGAAGACAGTAAAGCATGGTGGCGCAATCGTCATGATATGGCCGTTTATCACATAGTAGGGATCATGGATCAGTTTGCAGTCAAAATTCTTGAAGAGGTCATGTTGCCTTATGCTGAAAAGGACATGCTCTTTAAATGGGTGTTTCAACAAGACAATGACCCCAAATACACTAGTAAATTAGCAACCATAGACTGGCCAGAGCCCAATCCCCAGACCTTAATCAAATTTGTGGGGTGACATAAAAATGCAGTTTCTGAAGCAAGCTGTTTATGAATTGTGGAATGTTATTAAAGAATTTTGGAGTGGAATAACTCCTTCTGACAGGGGACTCTGCCAGGCGTTCCCAGCAGACCCTCACAATGCGTTTGGGTCTGCCAGGTCTGACCGGCATCCTCCCCCACCATCGGAACCAACTCACCATCAGGTGGTGATCAGTTGACAGCTCCGCCCCTCTCCTCACCCGAGTGTCCAAAACATGTGGTCGCAAGTCCGACGACACAACCACAAAGTCAATCATCGAACTGCGGCCCAGGGTGTCCTGGTGCCAAGTGCACATGTG
>QODF01000042.1:2121073-2215984 GCA_024372805.1 Oostethus manadensis | reverse complement strand
TACGTTCCTACCCTCACCTATGGTCATGAGCTTTGGGTAGTGACCGAAAGGACAAGATCGCGGGTACAAGCGGCCGAAATGAGTTTTCTCCGCAGGGTGGCTGGGCTCTCCCTTAGAGATAGGGTGAGAAGCACTGTCATCCGGGAGAGACTCGGAGTAGAACCGCTGCTCCTCCGCATTGAGAAGAGCCAGATGAGATGTTTTGGGCATCTGGTTAGGATGCCTCCCGAACGCCTTCCTGGGGAGGTGATCAGGGCACGTTCAACCGGTAGAAGGCCTCAGGGAAGACCCAGGACACGTTGGAGAGACTATGTCTTTCAGCCTGGGAACGCCTCGTCATCCGCTGGGAAGAGCTGGAAGAAGTGGCCGGGGAGAGGGACCTCTGGGCTTCCCTGCTTCCCTGTTCCCAGCAACAGCAACCTCTGTTGCTGCCCCCGCGACCCGACCTTGAATAAACGGAAGAAAATGGATGGATGGAGTGGAATAACAGCTGAAAGATGCCACAAGTTGGTTGAATCCACACAGATGTGACGCGTAACTAAATATTAGTTTAGTACAGTGATTCATCTGCTTAGTCATATTGGACTGCTATTACTTTGAACACTACTGTATATACTGTATATGTGTGTTGCGTTACAAAATATCAAAGTGGCCTTTGCACCTTTTCATTTTTCAGTATGTGACCCTCAATTTAAAAAGTTTGGACACCACTGGTTTAATGCATTTCTACCATGGTTTTTAATAAATTGCGCATATGTGTCAAAATGTTTACTGCGGTAGCTTGAGAAAATAAAGCACCTCTTTTCCCAAACCTGCATAGGCAAAATAAATTTATTATTCTGAGTTCCCAACCAATACTACCCTATGATGTTAATGTTGGAATATATTGAATAGAATTTTAAAGACATCACCGAATACGTTTAGTACGTCTATTATTGTCACACCTCTAGTAGATAAACAGGCAGCTTTGACGTTTCTGTTGTTGCAGGAGTTGCAGGATCTGAAGCATGAGAAGCAGCAGCTGCAGCAGATGTGTGAGCAACAGGAGCAGGCTTTGCAGGAGATGGGACTGCATCTCAGCCAGTCAGTGCTTCATCAACATGCCCAGTTTGATTGTTGCATGTTGGTGACATTTTGTATCGTGTTTTACCGTCCCTCCCCAAGGTCTAAACTCAAGATGGAGGACTTTAAGGAGGTTAACAAAGCTCTAAAGGTATGAACAGGAACTGGGTTGTTTAATATTCATATTGTAATACATCACTCGCTGCAGGGTCACGCTTGGTTAAAAGATGACGAGGCCACACAATGCAAGCAATGTCAGAAGGAGTTCTCCATCTCACGAAGAAAGGCAGGCCCATTTTTATGTTCATTCACCGAAGCAAAAGCATTCCAGTTTGTTGTCTAACAGGGTCACGGTCACCTTTTGTTTCCAGCACCACTGCAGGAACTGTGGGGATATTTACTGCAACACTTGTTCCAGTAACGAGCTGGCATTACCCTCATATCCTCGGCCAGTGCGGGTTTGCGACATGTGTCACGCTCTCTTGCTGCAGAGGAGTACATCCACAAGTTCCTGACACGATTGCAGTCATTTGGATCTCACGCTGCACAGTCACTGTATTATTGAGCCACGTTTAATGACATTGGCTGTTAGGCAAATTTATTGCATCTAACTGTTACCTGGTCCTCTGGTTACCAACGAGTTCTGTTGCTACAAGGTCAGTGGAATTTCAGTGCGTGTAGGAAATCATAGCTAAATTACCATTTAGGTCACTCACACTGTACAGAACACTAAAAGAGCCATTACCTTTATCCTGTTGATCTCAGCCAACACATCAGAAAACTCACTTGCTGCTTGAATATCCTTGCCAACATCTTTACCTTCAAATTTAAGGTTAAGCAAATCAGCAGCAGGCTTAAACTGCATAAACCACACCTTACTAGCATTAAAAACTTCACTTTCACCTCTTTTTTTTTTTGAAGGTTTCAGACCATCATAGCTATCTCCTGAATAAACATAAGGCTCAATGGGATACAACTTTGATTCTGGTTTTCCAGCCAAAGCACTTTTCATCTAAAAAAAAAAAAAAAGACCACTACACTGCTTAGTTGTTACTGTTGCTTTCATAGGAGCAAATCCTTTAACATGTTCAAGAGTTTGTAACCTTAAACTTTCCAAGTCATGCATTTGCAGCTAAAGGCACTGCCAATTTTGATGGGCATTTCTGTTCAATTTTCACTTCCACGGTGGCTTTCCTTTTTTTGGCGCACTGCCACTAGAAGAGTCTGTCTTACAATTGGGAGATATGAAGCCCAAGACATGTCATCCTTCCCATGTATAGCAGCACATGAGGCACATATTGAATTATTCCACTGTCAGTTTTCAAGCATTCAGAATGTCATAAAATCAGGATCATCTATATATGTGTGTTTATACACAATATATGCATTACATACTGGAAGCAGGCCTATTTGAGACTTCCTATTGTGGTTTGAAATTGGATAGATTAGTAGTGTGAGATTGTCATGGTAGAGGAATGAACTGCCGATTTTATAATGTCAGCTCTAATATGTTAAAGGTTCCACCACGATTGTATTGTGTACTTTTGATATTCACATTGTAGTATCACAACACTGCATTTTCTAACAGTTTACAAATATCTCCTGTGTCTTTGCAAACTAAATAATTGAATGATAAAAATGTATCTATTTTAGAATGTATTAACACAGATTGTGTACACTCTAAAGAGCTGTTTTCTATTATCGTCTGGGAATTACACACATTTTTTAAAAAGTTGATATTTAATGATTAAAATTTGCTTTGTTTCATTAACATAGTCCAACTAGTTTATTCACTTTGCTCACAGAAAATACAAATGGCATTAGAAGCAGAAGAACCTTCATGACAGCAGATTGAGTTGCTCCTGAGAGGGTTTCTATCAAGAACAAGTACCCTGTCAGCAGTCAGACCTTAAAACATGCTGCACATCAAGACTGAATTCAGATTTACATTGCACAACTAAATGAACTTAGATGTAAAAGAATGTCTAAAATGCCCATATTGTTCATGCACTCTGACATAGAAAAGAAATGTGTTAACACTACCAAGACGAGACGGGTTGCCTTTGGGGAACAACTGGGGGTATTTTAACAATCCTGGTTCAAAAATGGAGTGAACTTGGGTTTTGTGAATTTACACATCCGAAGAAGTGGGAAGCGAGCAACTCCTCTTGGACGCACTAAAAAAAAAAAAAAAAATACAAACCACCCCTTATGTTCAAAAACCTCACCCTGACCTTTTCCCATATTTACCGCTGAGACATTTCCAGTCCTTGCAGCAAAATGCTGAATTAAAACAAATAAAATAAAAAAAGTACAATGTTTACAAAAAAACCCACTACATTCCCCAGCCCCCGCCGAGTCCATTCATAGAGCTTCTGCTACCACCGCCTCCTCCACTGCCATAGTAACTGCTTCCCATTCCGCCCTGGTTACCTAACAAGAGAGACAAAATACATACTATAGGACCACAGATTCATTTCAGTTGCGTTACAGTAAATGTGTCTGAGTACCAGAGGTAACACTCACTGTAGTCACTGTAGCCGCCCATGTTTCCTTGGCTGCTGTATCCACCCGAATAGCCTGAGCTCAGTTGGCCGCCACTGTAAGACGACTGGCTCCCTGCGATGAAGACATCAATGCAAAAATGATATATCATTGCTTCTATTAACAAACCATTAAAATGCTTTTATCACAACTCACCCCCCATCATCTGGCTGCTGTAACCGCCATTACTGCCACCAGCTGTTGAGTTAAGGAACAGCTCCACATAGCGGTGCTCTGAGGGACCGAGAAAGAAGAGCATGACCTAAGACGTTCACATGCACTGACTTCTGAAAGATTCCAAACGACACTTACGCATGTTGGCTTTGTCTTTGGACATTGCTGCCACTGCATCCTCGTGTGTTGCAAACTCCACATCTGCCTCCCCTGTCACCCTGCCATCTGGGCCAACCTCAATATGAACCCGCACTGGATTTAATGGTGAGAAGAACTTCCAAAAGCAAAAATAGGGTTTAATTCTCTAAAATGGACGTAAGACCTAATTCAAGCATGAACCACAGACTTACAATGTAGATGTCTGACTCAGTGGCTCTGTATGGCAGCCCTCTCATATGGACACAGTGACCTGTTGTGCTCTGAAAGGACGAGCCGCCGTCATTGTACCGACCATCCGAAACGCCTGTATATGCAACATTGAGATTAACAGACTTCATGAGAAATCATTTCTGATCTTGTGTGCCTTGTTGACATGAATGGGGAATGCTGCAACAATTGATCACCAAATCTGATTTCAGATCTTCGTCCACTCGACACACCTCCTCCGTAGCCTCCGCGGCGCATTCGATCATAGGACCCGCCCCGGCTCATCATGTTGTAGCCGCCGCGCCCACCAGAGGGCCGGTCATAGGGGCCTGGTCTTTGCATGCCCATGGGCTTGCGCTGGGGCTCATAATGGGTTCGCACCTCAGCGCGGCTACTCTTGAAGATCTCAATGTACCTATGTGCATAGAAATAGCAGAGTGAGGGTTGCTTTAGGATCACGACATCTCTTATGACTGCGGGCTATGCAGAATCTGTCATGGTGTAGTCCGTCAGAGTTATGCTATGTTAATAGGTAAGACTATAAGAACAAGTTTAACTGCAAAAAGGAAGCTCTCCAAATGGATAAGGGCCTTGCACTTTTCTTATGGTTACCTGGATTGATTTGGAGCTCTGATTGAAAACAGGATGCCCTGTGTTGCTACCTTGAAATCCACTGTCCTGCTATTAGAGAGGCAGAGCGCTCCAGAAGCTCACTAAGCATTACCTGTGAAAGTGTGCTCCATGTCTTCGTGCACAACTGGCCTCTGATGCACCACCAGGGTTTATTCTTACCATTATCAACCTGGACTGATGGCTTGTGCTTCACACACCATTTGTCAAAATGTGTGAATGCACTCAATTTCGAATGGACTTAGTGTATATTCCCTTTGGCAATGTGAATATGTTGCATTGTAGGTAGGATTTGACATGGATGTTAGTGTTTGTGGTGACAATTACAAAAATGGTTAGCTAAAGTGTCAGTGGGTTCATGTTGAGGGTGCACACCATAAGAAAAGCAATGTTTCCAGCCAACCAACCAACCATCCCCACCTGTGCCCTATTCTTTCCTTGTGTTTCTTTAGAGCCTTTTCAGCTATATCCTGTGAAGCAAACTGCACGAAGGCCTCCCCCGTACTCCTCCCCTGGATGTCCACCGGCAATGTTATCCCATTTGGCACGATTTCCAACCCTTCAACCCAAGGACAGATAACCCCAGCGGGGAACATATTAAATCACATGCCCAATCACAATGAGAAATGTCTCTAAGAGAGAGAGAGAAAACTTATGGAACACGCTATATACACATCATCATCAAATACCAGTTGAGTTGGTAACCTGCAACTGGCACTTTAACATTACATTGGATTTGGGGGGTTAAAAAGACATGGGGATAGAGAAATGGAGAGTATGGAGAAGGGCACTGTGTAAAACGTTAGGCTGGTATCAGTGTGTTGATGAAGAAAGAGTTTGTTGGGTGACATGAATTCAAATTACTGCTGGCCTAGTCTGTGCTACATCAACATTTCACATGAGGCTTTTAGAAGACTGAGGAAAGAAATGCAGGGTCGTCTGGCGAGAGAGTTTAGTCAATGGGACTCAGTCTACTATTAAATAATTACAATTACGCAAAGGCAACTTTGAAATGGAGAAAAGCTGTCAAAACCATCCACGGTTCAATTAGCAGAAACAAGTTGCTAAAAGTCATCACCGTAGGGATGTGCCGGAATGCAACTGTCAGGCTAAAATCAACAAGGGCAAAATTATTCTAATGACGGTAATTTTACCAATATCTATAGGTCAATTATCTTATCTACAAAGATTGTAAGTATACAGTCAACTTACGGTTCTCACGGTTAATTGGTTCCAGAATCGACTGAATTTTTGAGAAGTAGGAGTCCATTATAAATTTAATATTTTTGTAGTCAGAGTACAGAAAACGTGTTTACAACAGTCTAAATACAGTTCATTATATTTGCGTCATCTAGACATGAACTAACACCTATATAGTCACTTTTACACTCATATTACCCTATATATATTGGATCTAATCAGAGAAAATAAGGAATTTAAGAGAAAACATGCAGTTGCAGTAAAGTTGAATGGTGGGCACATAGAAAGTGACGTTGGGGTTTCAGTGTTGAGTTTTAGCTTTTTGTAAGTTACTTTAGCATCAGTAGCCCATGTTTTTATTAGGATATTAGTGTGCCTGTTTCGGCGGTCAAGTGTGGCGCATGTCTCAAGCAATTCCTGACACCCAGTGACCAATGTACACTACTACAGCCACAATTTCAATGTGCCTGCTTAATTCCTTATGTTTGCATTTTCGTTTATTTGCTTCAATATGCATATTTTTTCTCTAATGATAGATGAGCTTTATTTACGCATGTTTGGGAAAACTGCTACAAGAGTGAAGCAGCAAAATACGAACCTTGCTGTGGCGAAGGACATTTTAAGACATAAAAATGCCTCAAAATTGTCTCTGATCTGGGCTAGTCATTGAAAAGCGCGCGTTTCACATTTTTCATATATTTTTTCTTTGTACATTATCTGTTATGAAAGAACTAAAAAGGACATGCACTATGTAAATATCTTGTTCTATTTATACTAGTTGCAGTTCTATACCTCGACTAGCAGCCTCGTTCTTTACCTTTTTGGTCTAAGTAATAACGTAACAGTAACACAAGTGCTGTGACAGTCATTTTAAAAGGGGTTTACATACAGTAACAATACATACCAGCACATCTCACTTAAAAAGCACATTCCTACCCTTGAGCAGTTTTTTCTAGCTTCCGTTTCATTTCATTAATGTATCAAGGAGATATAATTCATTACTAGAATATCATGAGTTGGTCAGAGTCTATGAGAGAAGAGAAGTGAAACAAGAAGGGGGGGGGGGGATATATATATATATTACAGTCACAGATAAAGAAAACTTTATACCTGAGAAAAACTGGACAATCTCCTCCTTGCTGCAGCCAAAAGGGAGACCGCGCAGGCGCACTAGCCCATCTCCTGCTGTCTCTGGACAGTTTGGACCAGTGTGCTTCATGACCCAATCCATCTCCACATTGTTGGATTTGAACACTAAATCACACAAGACAAAAATATGTTAATAGAAAAAGCTGCTTGTTTTCTAGAAAAAAAGTGTGACACTCAGACCAGTCAAAACAGTTGTTTTGACTGGTCTGAAACTCACGGTTTCTCAACAATAATTTAAGCCAATGTAACATTAATTCAATTTCTATACCGCTTATCCTCATTATGGTCGTGGGGATGCTGGAGCCTATCCCAGCAGACTTTGGGCGAGAGGCGGGGTACACCCTGGACTGGTCGCCAGCCAATCGCAGCGCACATGTAGACAAACATTCACACTAACATTCATTCCTATGGACAATTTAGAGTCGCCAATTAATCTAACATGCATGTTTTTGGAAAACCCACACACGCACGGGGAGAACATGTTAACTCCACAGAGAGATGCCCAACGGAGATTTGAACCCAGGTCTTCTAGATCTGACTGTGTGGCCAATGTGCTAACCACTGAGCCACCGTGCGGCGCCCCCAATGTGACATATTTGCTATATATTAAGAATTTTCAAGGACAAGTATTAATAGTTTTTTAGTACCCTAAAAAGTGCTATATAAATGTTTATAATAAAAATGAGTAAATGAACTAAAATATGCATTCTAAGACATTGAAGATAGGTAGTATTATTCTACACTGGTCATTAGGTGTCCATAATGTTCAGCAAGACACACACACACCAGCCTTTATCAGCGAAATTTCAGGTTTGAATTATTATAATATATGTTATGAATAGCCTGTTACTACAGGGTTACAACATGGAGATAAGTCTGACGTTTTTGGGGGTGTTTTAATAGCTGGCTTTTTAGGGGAGATAGTTATGTCCCATTATGTGCATTAATTATCTCTTATCTGTTTTTATATCTTTCGGAAGCAATGTGTGTTCACACTTTAAAGATTGTGGATGATGGGCAAAAAAGTGCAGTTTTTCTTTAAATGGCTTATTTACTGTTATGATTGTTATATTGAGTAATATGAGTATAAAAGTGTCTATGGGATGTTAGTTCATGTGGAGAGCTCTAATGTTAAAACATATTTGCATCATTGTAAACAGGTTTTCTGTGTCATAACTACAAAAATAAGTTATCCTAGTTGGTGGAAATTCACTCATTACTGTCGGTTTGGAACCAATTGACCGCAATCAAAAAGGGATTACTGTACCCGGTTCTTTAGTTAAATCAGGTTTAAACAGATATAGTGATAATGTCGCATAATTCTTATGACAATTCAAAAATCTGTTTTCAATGACAAAACCCTAGGTTTTCATGTGGACGAGAGGCCAAAACAAATATAAATCTGTTTTGAACATGTGTGTTCCTGTGGACATGGCCTCACCTTCCACATATCTGTGCCCCATAGTTTCTCTGTCCTTCTTCAAGGCTATCTTAAGGTCTTCTTCTGTTTCCAACTCGACAAACGCCTCTCCGCTGGGACGACCCTCACGCGTGGAGGTGAAGTGAACCCCGCCACCATTACCCAGCATTTTGCAATCTGAAATACAACAAGTTTCATCCATTCAGGCTGCAATCAACATTTTATTTAACCAACTTTATCTCATCAAAAAACAACTCACCTGAAAAAAATCTCTGCACTTCATCCACTGAACAGGACCATGGGAGACCCCTGATTCGTACAACGTAGCCTTCATCAGCCATTGCTGGATAGAAGCCTTAAAAAAACAGGACTTTCATTCCCATTTTTATGCATGAGAATTCATTGCAAATGAAGAGTGCAGTGGGTGTTCATTCAAGGGATATTAGTCGTCACAAAAGACAATTATTTTATTAGTAATTAAGAACAAAACACAACATGTATAAATTCCCGCGATACTTAACTTCGGTTTCAATGGAGGAAAACACCGAATTTAGAGCAGCTGTAATTTTTGACTGGTTTGAACGGAGGTAGTTGGCGCCATCTTGGCGAGTTTTCTAACATGTTGTACATGTCATGTTGGAATGTTACTTTTCCTCTTCTGTGTTTACAATAAGCACAATTCTTATACAGTACACAGCCATGTAAAGAATACACATACTAAATCACTTTTTATGCTTCACCCAAAATAGAGACCCGCCACTTTACGGCAGTTGGACTCTGAAATATTGCCTTGTGTGTAATACTAGTGTTTGCCCAAATTACATTAGGTGAAAATATCTGACCTTAAACGACTTCCAACGATTTACGTCCGTGCCTACTACCGCAGCCTGCTTGAAGAACAAAAGAGGCCCTCGCACCATGCGCCACATTAGCCTACCAGGCTAACTAGCTTCCAGGCTAACGTTAGGAATTGATAGCAGAAATGCAGTTTATTTACCCACCGATACCCGTGTGAAGTCGTACACGCTCAAACAGGTCAAAAATGAGTTTGACAAGGTAGACCCAAAAGTGAATACTTTCCGCAGCTTACCTGATTAATTCGAAAAGCGAGAACACGCCGGTAGCGTAATCGAAGGCCTGTGTGATGTAGCCTGAGCTCACTCAGGGTTGCCAGACGTGTTAACTACCTCCCCCACTTTCAAGACGAACAAAAACCATGCATTCGTCTCAGACGCTAACACTGCTGCCTTAGATGCCATGCAACTATGAAATAATTTATTCTTTTATTTATTCATCGTTATATATTTATGTTTGAATTATTTGTAAATCTAAAATAATATCAAATCCGGACTAAAGATTGTGATAAAACGTGGCTTTATAGCCAATCTGGCATCCCGGTAAAGCGCCTAAGTATGGGTCCACGCCCAAAAAGGATGACGTAGTCGTCCCAGGCCCAGAATGGCGGGGCAACAACTCCTCCTTTTACACTCTTTATCTGATCTGAAAGCCTGTTTCACTTGTAATTCCTCTTATTTTTTTATGTTTGAGTATATTTCCATAAAGACCTACATTGCATACTGTGGTACAACGGTACTCATCCACCATGTTTTGTGAAACTGTGGAAACCAGTCTGTTAGCTGAGGATAGCTTTTAATTATGTTAAATTGCATTTAGATATTAGCGTTTTGGTTCAAGCATACAATTTAGGTGAAGTAACGGGCACTGCAAAAGCAGACAACTTGATGAGTGTCTTTTGGCAAGGCATGTCTTAAATTAGAAATGAATCTGGCATTTAAGGTATCAACCTGCCTGTTGTACTGACGTCACGTTTATTGCGTTAACATACATTTTCAACCTGTTGGGCAACTATCAAGTAATTACTGGTGAATTCTAATGATAAATATATGCATTATAGCAGATATGCTTACACAAACAAGGATTTTGACTCGGGTTAAATTAGCTCTCATTGCACATGTAACAGAAACCCTTTTGAGAGTAAATAATTAAAAAAGTAAGATTATGTGAAAATGGGATCATGTCTCTTCGTATTTTAGACAACATTTAAATGATCGAGGTTTTTTGTATATTTTGGCACACTGGTTAGATGCTTAAGCTTGACGATGGTAATGGTTAAATTGTTTAAAACATGTTTAACAAAGTTACAAACCTTTCACATTTCAACATGTCTGAAAAGGAATTGTCTGAAAGTTAATTTAATCTTACCCCTTCTGTATTTCTCAATTTATGTGTAATGGTGGGAAAAAAACTATACCTAAAGTATATAGATGTAATATATATAGATGTGATATATAGATAGATTAGTGATGAAAAATGGAATAAAAAGAAAGATGAAAAGAAGAAAGCGTTAGAAATGACCACTACATACTAAATACTTAAGATGCAATCAGAATGGAAATCTACATATATATGCAGTTTATTAACTGGCAGTAGTACAAAGTAAAGGAAATGAAAGGAATATAAATTCCAATGAGGTTACTAATGAATCATTTTGAGTGCAACTGTTAAAAACTAGATAGTGATAAAAAATTTGGCAAATGTGGTGCATGTTCTATTGTAACAGTACCTTATTATACTGTTAATCCATAGATCCTTTTGACTTACCACTAAAAACAACAAAAACTGAATTTGTCGTCAGTCTCTCTTTGTATCTACCTGTGTGGGTTGTTTCAATTTTTGGTGCATCTTTAATAAAAAATGATCACAATTCATTTAGTTTATACTGTGAACATTAAAAAAACGTTGTACGGTTTATATTGTTGCTCTTCTAGTACAACTCACAACTAAAATTAAACATATGCTTCCAACAGCATTCAAGTTGCACACACTGTATGAACATTTATGGAGATTTCAACTGCATTGCTTTCAAAATCGGACGATCTTAATAAGTGGAATGCAGAGAGGCACAGGTACGGCTTGATTGCTGTCATGATCATGTATGTGACGTCCCAATGAGAGTTGACATAAACTGGTAAAGCTAGCTACCAGTTAAGTTGGCCTTCCATGTCATGTCTTGACGTTCGTTATACAGCCTCGTGATATTGGTAAACCTAACATGACGTTATGGTCGCCAGTTTGACAAGCATCAACTGCGGCGAATCGGAAACGAGCATATTTCCGAGTGAACCAATTGGATTGTGAGGATTCTCACCAGAGGCGGTCTTTCTCAGAAACCGTGCGTATCGGGTTAGGTTGTTAGAAAGTTAATGGCTGGGGGAAAGAGAACCTCCTCAACCGTAGCTTCGGGAGAGTTTCTGGATTCCCTGAAGTAAAACAACGCAAATAGCCTGAAAGAGAGAGCCTGGACGGACGTTAAAGTCAACAACTAGCTCGTTTACCCACGTATCGTGAAAATAAGTATGCAGGATGCAGTAGCCGGGACGGCAATGCTGACGGACGGCTTCGAGGACGAGATTGACTCGGTGACTCCTCGCTCCCCAGTGGCAGGGATGGGGGTAGGAGCGACACCAGGAGGAGTCGGGTTAGGGGGCATTGGGATTGGTGTGGGCGGAAAGAAAGTACGCTTGTACGGTGAACCCGGCGGGCCTTCCGCAGAAAGACTGGATTTCAAACTAGCGGCCGCGGCCGTCCTCTCATCGGGTCCGGGATCCGGCAGCGACGAAGACGAGGTTTCAGAGGTAGCTAAGCTAAGCTAGGCTAAGCTAAACTAGTTAGCTAGGCACTGCCAGGACGCAAGGCTACATTCCTCCTGCTGCTCGAGCTGGCTAGCTAACGTTAGCTCGCAGCTGGTAGCCACCTCCTTCCAGGCCGCTGAAATTACGTAAAATAAACTTGGGCCTTTTATCACATTACACATTAGCGCACATAAAATGCTTAGAAAATGACATATACCGACATGATTGGCACTGTGCTGAATAGTTGCTAATACAAACCGGCTGACATGTTTTATTATGCAGCTCAGGCTTTAACCGGGGCCTAGTTGGGGTGGAAGCAACGACGGCCTCTTCGATGCTGTCGTCTCTTTATACCCATCACAAGTTTGTTCTTCCCATTGCTTTCCAGCCTCAACAATTGGAAGACGTCTGACAGCCCACCGACGAACCCTGGCAGCGGCTCAGTAGTTACATTATGATTACGATGGCTTTCCATGTCATGTAAATTAGCCCCGCTCGACCCACGGCTAACTTTGCGAGGGACAATCTGGATTGTGTTTTTAATTGCGGAACAAGTCGATTTTTCGACAGTTGCTGTTGTCCTGTAAGCACTACCATTCTGACAGCTCGATTTTCGGAAACCACGTTTTTAAATAAGAGAGTTGATGTCGATAGATGTTCAACTTCCCATGTGCTGGCAGTCACAGCAGGACAGGTGTGATTGTATTTCCCCATCTTCTGTGAACACACCAGAGTCCCCATTTTCACTGCGTAGATTTGAGTCCTGTAAAAAAAACAAAAACGCATTTTACCTAACTGACTCACTTGCTGCCATGACGCAAACAATTTTAACTCTGTTTAGTTGTACATGTAACACTTACTCAGTTTGCAATGACATGTCAGTGCCACACAAGAATTGAGAAAGAGGTAAAATACTTAATTTACACACACCTATCTAACCCATCTAACATTTTATAATGAGTCATCTTGAACGTGAAGCAGCCTTTTATTGACTGGGACACAGCCAGTTTGAGCTATGGAATGGGTGGCTACTGCAGCAAATCGCTATTCTGTCTGTTGAACTGTCTTTACTGTTTCAAACTTGTAATGTTCAACCAATCCAGGGGGAGCATGGCCATGACAGCGAGTCAGTTGTTGGCTAATGCCATTATTATGATAGTCTGTTTCTTTACTAGGTAACACAGCGATGATAATGTCAAGTGTGAATACAAATGTGTTATGTGTTGGGCATTCTATTTAATGAACCAAATAGGTGGCATCAGTGGACAAAAATGAGGATGGGTAGATAATTAATCCTTTCAAGGAAATGAAGGATGACAATTGCATTTTAGCTCTGAGCCCGACAACTATGTAAATCCAAAAGGGAGTGTTAGTAATGGTGTTTTACTGCAGTTGTGATTTCACTGCTGTGAGCAGTAGCTAAAATCTGAGCTCCGGGATTAAACAGATGCCATTCCAGGCCTTTCCAGCTCTGTGGATACCAACACTCTGGGAACTGTAGTTCAATAGTAGTGAAGACTGACGTCCATTGTTGATTATAAAAGCATTGTATTCCCTCTAAATGATAATGGTTACAGTCGCAAATTGCTTTAATTGGGTATTAGGTCACCTTCTATGTACTTATGTATGGCATTTTGGATTAATACTAGAGGAATCAACTGAAATCACTGACAACCAGTGCTTTTTTTGTGTTTATATTTAAAATCGCACTGGCAGCACATACCAGTAAGCACAGAGGTAAATAGCCCCCATAAATGAAAACCAAAACACTGTCCACTATTATACGTCCACTATTATACGTTTGAGGTGGGTCAAATGTTTCATAAGTAAATACATCATAACTGTCATAATAATTTGACGCATTTGTCAGTCTGTATAGCGCCAAAAGTAAATAAATAAGTAGTTACCACATCTTAGAAATTACTTTAAAGGCTAGGTTGTGTCCATCATTAAAAGCATTAAAATATACTTTAAAAGTAGTGCCCCAGATTTAATAGTTAATCATTGTCATCTCTGATTTGCTGTAAGCATTCTCTTTCTTTTAACACAAGTTGAGACGCGACATAGAATTTTGGATATACCCGGTATATATTATATGGTTTAAATATTAATTACACTTTCTTCTGACCTATCTTGTTGAGTTTGAATAAATATTAAATGACTAACTTATGTTATGGTGTTGTGTCAAAAGTTACTCTTCTGTTCTTAGCTGAATCACTTAATGTGTATCAGGGTTGTAATTCCTGGCTGTATCGCTGTCACTCTCCTGTCCTTGTGCCCGCTTTCCCCCGATGAACGATACCGTAAACAAACAAAGGCGTAAGGCCTGCTCTTTTTATAGTTAGCCTATTTGTGTAATGTCACGTTACTCTGCATACAATCAGCTACGTGCGCCGTTATACTTATATTTAACACTAATTTTCTTAAAGCTTCCTGTAAAATGCAAGGTCATTCAAGAGTAAACAATTTGACCTTCTTTTGCACCTCTCTCTGCCTGTTTTCTAGGTGGAATCCTTCATTTTGGACCAGGAGGATCTGGATAACCCCATCATGAAGACAGCATCAGAGTTACTTTTGTCTAGTGCAACAGATGGAGTTGATTTGAGGACTGTTGATCCAGAGACGCAGGTCCGACTTGAAGCACTACTAGAAGCTGCAGGTATGATTGCATTGTGCTCTTTTATCATGTATTATACAACTTGACACAATTTAATTTGTAGTTGATCAAAATAAGCAAATGTGTTCCAAAGGTTTCTTCATCTGTGCCCTCAGTTGTTTTTTTTCCTTTTTCACTTTCAATCCAAACTGTCTGTAGCAAACATCAAGCTGAAATTGCTTAAACAAAGAGTACCTGCTGGTTCTGCAAGTGTTATACTAACACATAATTTGAATATGATTTGGCAAAATTAGCTTGATTAGTTTGTGCAATCTTGGTATAAGAACGTCTACGTAGAATAATCCATCATCCCTGGGTGTCCTGGTCTGATTTGGTCTTATGAACATTATGATGCAGATTAACCCTGCAACACACTTGAGCCTCCACAGCATGCAGAGAGCCCATGTGAACAAATACTGACTAATCTTATCCTAGGCTTCTTTCTCCTTGGCAGTTCAAAAGGGGTTATAACCTAAATGATCATCAAATTATTTCTGGTGCAGTTATTTAAAATGTTATGAAAGGGATTTCTCCATGATAGAATTACAGAAGGTTGAACTTGTGCTTAAACATGGTGGACGAATAATTTGGTAATGGTTTAATTTATTTTGATCCTGCATACAAGTTACATTGAAATACATCACATGGGGCAATTCCCAGTTCCACGGGTCCAAAAATAAGATTTGGCGGCTTGGAAAACAGTTGCATCCATATTGTGCCGGATTAGTATATAGTTGCATTCAGACGGGAACGAATCACTGAGTGAAAACAATGTAATACACAATTCACACCGAAAAACATTCAGGCGGAACTACGTGACACAGCAAACCAAAGAAGAAGAACATGCGCATAAGTCCGTCTTCCACTTTTCGAGACTTACCAGAAGTGGAATTACTTGTGTGAGTCATTATGGAGTTTAAGGCAACAAAATATGAGGAAAATTGCGACCGCGATAAGTTGTGTTAGTAGAAATATTCAGGTAATATGTAGGTTTGTTGTAAAAGCTCACTTTTGGACACGCGATGGCGATGAGGCTGTGGCGGGTTTGTGACGTTCTTGTTCTGATATTACATAGCCTACGTTCACACTGCAGGGTATGATTCCTAATTCGAATTGTTTTGTTGAAAATCCAATTTATTTTTTAATGGGATTGTTCACGTTACTAAACAAACGTGACTTGTTATGTGACTGCAAAGCGTCTGGAAAGTGACGTGCACAGAAGCACGACATTACTTGCATTTCCGTGAATTTACAGAAGTAAAGACTACTACAGTGTGTGCGCCAGTGATACCATTGATTTTATTGCTGATTCTATACTGGGTGGAATTCTGGCTGGTATCGGCAAAGTTTAGTAACGAAGTTTGATTTTAGGAATAAACGGTTTGTATGTTCTTGATAAGACACATTATGGATTACGGTGTATTTAAGATCGCATATGTATATTCTCTTAGCTTTACATATTGCCTCTTGTTTGCTAATTTGCTTTTTCCCCAGTTTAAAACTAAACATCTGATTCCATATTTTTCTAGTTTTTCAATTCGGATATTGTAATTCATGGTGGCCAAGTGGTTAGCATGTTGCCTACACAGTCAGGAGCTCTGTCAGACTTTGGTTCGAATTTCGGTTGGGCATCTCGTTGTGGATTTTGCATGTTCTCCTTCTGTGTGAGTGGGTTTTCTCCTTCCACATTCTAAAAACACGCATGTTAGCTTAATTGGCGACTGTAAATTGTCCATAAGTATGAATGTGAGTGTGAATGATTGTTTGTCTGCCCTCTGATTGACTGGCGACCAGTCCAGGGTGTACCTTGCCTCCTGCCTGAAGTCAGCTGGGGTGGACTCCAGCATACCTCCGCTTCCCTATTGATGATGTTATAGAAAATGGATGGATGGATTATTCGATCACAATCTAAAGCTTTTGTCAAATCTATAAATGCTGCACCTTTCATCTGTAATTATTTGTATAACTTTTTAACACAATGACAATATAGAGTCACCAACTTATATAGAGTCACCAAAAATTGCATGTCACCAACATGCAATTTTTTTTAATACATCCCCTAAATAGATGAAGTTATTTATTTAACAACCAGCAGAAGACTGGACCAAAAATATTGCGAAACCGTTTAATGGCAAATTTAATGGCAAAGTTGCTGAGAGCACTTGGAAAACTGCACTTAAAAAAAAATTGTCCATCATCCACAATCCTTATGTGAAACATAAACACATTTCTTTCCTTTTTCTGAGCGTTTTAAAAAGAAAAAATTAGTTAGCGTGAGGGATTTAACACTGCATGAAATGGGACCCACCTATTTTGACGATAAAGCCATCTAAAAAAAAGTCTAGTAATGTTTTATATACAGTACATTCTGCGCTCATGCAACGGGTACCTTTGTGATAACATACAATACTTACAATATTTTGCCTTATTGTGATGCTTTTAAACATTACCCGAATGACTTTCCTTAGCACATTCATTTCACATAACCAATAGGGGCTAACGTTACTTCCGTCAAAAACAGCAGCATACCAACAGCATGTCATTGCTATTACTAATGATGGACGACTGCTTATAAGCCTGAATATATGGAGGATGAGCGACAGGTTATAAGGTAAGACGCCATCATACCCCCTTCTAGTGCTAAACGTTTAATGGTTAACAGTATATTGAAAACAGTCACTTACAATGTCCGCTCTCATTGGGATGGCTGTGTCCTTCAGCACAAGACTTGTGCTCCTTGTTGAGCTGGTAAATACATCGTAGTCCTCAGGTTAAAATTCTGACAGCAAAAGAGCATCATGTTGAGACTTTGGTCCAAAGTTTAGAGCCAGTAGTATTCACTCTTTAGTCTGTATTTTGGTTTAGTTAATATCGTGTGAAATCTGAAAACTTTTCGGCTTATTGCCACAACCCTCCACAATACACTTGCAGGGCATTATTTATAACCTAGCGTTTACTTTTCAAAACTCTCAAACACAGCAACAGCTGCAGTAGGTACAATACCCCTGGGCAGTGGCTTGAGTTGTTGTTACTCCGCCAGATAAATATTGTTTTTTGTATTAGCTGCTCCAATAACTATCGCTGTAGCTTGGTTAATATACATGTCATTTATGTAAATGGAACATTGTTGCCGTTATTTTGGGATTTTTAGTCAAAATAGGTGGCACCTATGACTTTCATTCTTAGCTCCTTCAAGCTAACTTGTTTTCTGTTTTTAGAATGCACACAAATAGGAACCAAATATGTTTTTGTGGATGATGGGCAAAATTCCAAAAGTGCAGCTTTTGAACTACTCAACATCAGCTGACAAGCTACTGATAGTTTACGAGTTTCCTGTTGGAGACCTCCGTGATAGCGTCATTATCTTAGAAGTGGAGACACTGCGTGTTTTTGTTGAACAACTTAGACATACGAGTGTTTTGAAGCCCTATGTGTCTTAACTCCCCATACCCTGCCAATTGCCTGCTCCCCAAACGCCTCAAACGAAAGCTTTTTAACATGCCACCCCGGCGAGATTTTTTTTGTTGAATATTTTACAGGGTGCACATGGTGATTTCCACATGACAGACATATTTGTTTTGGTTTTGCCACGTCTGCGCACTGTGAAGGGGAACTGGGCGGGAACTGTTCTCTACAGGCTGAATCCTGAATTATTAAAGGGCATAGCTGATCGGCGTTATAAGGCGATACGCCGATCACATGCTTTTTGATGGAAATCAGTTGCTATTGATCAGTGGCTGATTGATCGGCGTGTCTCTAACAGTAACATTACTGACACACTTAGTGACTGGTGTAGAAAACTACATCGTCTTTGAATGTGTCTTTTGGAATACCGTATTTGTTTTTTTTAGTTCATTGAGCCATTGTTATGCTTGAAAATAATTAATTTATGAAAATTGCATGCAACAATTAAATATGCATTTAGTATTTGGTATTCAACCAAGAAACAGCATGATTTATTAATATATATATATTTTTAAGTTTTTAATCCAAATGTATATGTATATGTGTGTCCAAATATAGATAATATAAAAATATAGTGAAAGCTTAAAGGTTTAATCCATGCTTGTTGAAATAAATTTTTTCCATTGGAAATACAGTGAAATGTCCAAATTTCACGGAAGGGATTGCATTGAAATTTGGACATTTCACTGTATTTCCATTGGAAATACAGTGAAATGTCCAAATTTCAATGCAATCCCTTCCGTGTTGCTAGTTGGCTTTTAACTTGTAATTTCAAAGCAATTTTTCCCTCAGGAAATAATGTGACTGGAATTTGTTCAAGGCATTAACAGTCACCAACATGAAACCTTTATTAACTGCATTGGCAATGTTTTAAGTACCGTTATGCCATCCATCACCAAATGGTGGACCTTTGTTTGGATATGGACCCGGTGATTGCTCTTTAGGCACCCGTGACCAATTAAAGTGAATGGGAAATATAATAGCATATAATCATGCTTGCAGACCGATCAGTCAGTTTGCAGACATAATATCTAAATTTTGCAATTTCGGTGCCTAGATCATGGTGTTGTATTGCAACAATACGATGATTTGCAGGGTTTCATTAAATTTGATATTCATATTAGCTAGTCTGTTTGATGCAGTGTAAGGCAAAATAAGCTTAGCTGATGGAAAAAAATGCATAAATGGACTTTAATCAATTTTAATTGAAGACCCCTGCATTATAGCATTCTTTACTATCAAACAAGTGTTAAACGGAGCAGAAATCTTTTGTGACACCACCCGAGAGTTGTTAAACCTAAAGTTTTGGTTGACTTTTGATGTATATTTTTTCCAAGTTTTGGCTGAGTTTCTACCACATCTTGGCTGTGACTTTGGAGGTTCCACTGTGAGAGGAATTAAAATGTCATAAAAGCTTTGGTAATTATACAAACATTTTAACAAAACTGTCACACAAGTGTAAAAAGAGGTAAACCACTGAGTAAAAGTGACAACATGCCTGTTTGGCTAAAGAGCTAATAACGAGTGCTAGTCAAATTTGCATAGTTGGCCATGACACATTAGTAAAATGAGTAAAACAAATCCAATCAGTAATAACTGCTTGTTGAGATAAGTGCTTTCAAATCAGAGTTGCCAAAAGTCTCTTCACTAGATTTGTCGCAAGTCACTTTTTTGAAAAATATTGAGAGGATTCTTCTTATTTGCAACACTAATCTCTCCTGCACACACATGCACGCACACACGCACGCACGCGCACACACACACACACACGCACACACACACACACACACACACACACAAATTTCTGAGTGGAAACCTAACTTTGAGTGTAAGTGTGAAATAGTAAACATGCAATAGTGCCCTCCAGAAGCGAGGGAAACTGTATGATGATGCTTGCATTGTTTTCTTCAGAAACAATTGCAGTACATCAGCCTGTTTTTTGTTGTTAGAATTCTGTTAGATAACGATATAAAACCATCAATGATCAACTTCCTTAACTTTGTTTTCTCTTTTCTGGTTACTATTGTGAAATCCTTGTTTAAAAGTCATACTAAGTTTAGCTGCAGTCGGACACCTTGTGATTAAAAAGGAGGCCCACAAAAACAACAGTACTTAAGAGTTGGCAACACTTAAGTTGGCATCGCGGAGGGGCTGCTGAATAAAATTAAAAAACAAAACAAAAAAAACAACAACTTTGCAGTGGTTTTGGCTTTTTCTGCATATTGCACTGACGTGCAGTAGTGTATCGACATTGATTTGTTTATTGGAAATGGTCTTCCCTGTTATCAGACTGAGGCCCCAAAATGTAGGTCATTAGCAAAAGTTGCTTTTACCACATGCTTGCTTTTTGCTCACATCCCCTTCTTTGGCCTTCTCTTGACATGACAAACGCGCAGATGCAGCACACATGATTTAGTTTTTCTCCCAGCTGTGCTTTTTCTTTTTCTCGTGCTGACCACTGTAGCCAGTTTCCTTTTCTTACACATTTGCTGCCTGTTACCATCTATAATTCACACAAGACGACATCTAAACTTAAACTCTTGTTACTAATCTGATCTATATTGTTCATTTATTTTTCTTAGATATATTCATATCTTGATATTCCCATCATCTTTTATTGGGTGTTTTGTATGTTTACTTTGAAGAAATATTTTTGAGAATCATAGATGGTGTATTTAAATGAATGTAATAAGTTATTGAGCCACATTAACAAATGCTTGTGTGTGTGTGTTTTCTCTGTGTGTTTTCATTTCCTCTTTCTGTTTGCTGCTACTAACCTTGGATTGGTTTGGCTGGACTGGACTTGTGCCCTCAACGGATCTGGTTTGGTTGTGCTCCCTTGTGGTTTGCCTTGCCCTCTGCACCTTTGCCCTTTTGGTGTTCGCCAGGCCTCGGTAAACTGTCCACTGCCGATGGTAAAGCTTTTGCAGACCCTGAGGTGCTGCGACGACTGACGTCATCTGTGAGTTGTGCCCTGGATGAGGCTGCAGCTGCGCTGACCCGTATGAGAGCTGAAAACACACTCAACGCTGGCCAAGCCGACAAGTATGTATCTCGGCCGTATTGTCAAAAGCTCCTGTTTTGCTGTCCACACTTTGAAAGGTTTCCTGAGCCACTAAATTTATTTTGTACTTTTTTGAGTTTGTGCTCATGTTTACTGTCTTTGACCATTTCCACACAAATGGGTATATTTAAAATGTAAATTTGTCCATCAGTGTTTGCACTTAGAACTTAATAAATCATCACCAAAATAGAGGCAATCTGCAGTGTCTTTTAATTATAACACACACACATCATTGAACATTTATACCTTACCAGCCACTCTTAACCAGTTAAATCCCATGAGCCATCTAACCATTTTTAAAGTGTCTCTTTGTTTTAGTCTTCAAAAGTTTCTTCACTAGATTTGTTCCCCTGAAAGTAGAGTGGTCTGATTACTCACTAATTTGTGACAATGTCGCTAAGTTGGCAACATAGGGCACTCTGATTTCTGCGAACAGAATCATGGAATTGGCTAATAAAAACTGAATTTACTGTTGAACACGAAATCTTTATTTTATTAACATTAAATTAACAAATTAACATCATGTGAATTAAGGAACGTTCGTGTGTGGGATTTAAATACTTGGCAGACGGCTAAAACGTGGCGGAATCTCATTACAAAAACTAAACCGCCCGCACCAATGTTGAAATAAAGATAGACGCCCGCAACGGTTGGCGGAACCTCCTCTTAGCTTCGCTTATGAGTGGGGGGGGGGGGTGGAGAGATGATAAACACATTTATTTTTGCACGTAGCTCGTTAGCCGTAAAGAGACTTTCTCACACACACAACATCTTTCCGGCATTCAAAATAAGCGCGCCGTTTGACACATGTCTAACTGTAAACAAAATAAGCATGTCATAAGAATATATTCCATATGCAGTTGGAATTGCGTGAATGACTACATCTTCTTTAATCACAAGCACTGACTTAACAGTTTGTTGAAGATTTTGTAGCAATGTGTGCAGAGGCTGACATCCCACTAGAAAATTTAGCCAAGCTACATCCATTTCTCAATTACTGGGCTAAATTGTTCATTGATGCATTGCATCAGTAAATGTAAGATTTTTTTTTTTTGCACTTAACTGACCTTTTATTCAATACCCAAAAATCACATATACTATGCTGGTAAAAATAAGTGGAGTTTGGGGAAAAAATAAAATTAATTTAATGGGGCTTTAGCAACNTTCTATATTGGCCAGCGGCACATACATAACAAAAAAGTACAGTACAGGCCCAACGTTTGGACACACCTTCTCATTCACTTGGGGACACATTTAAAGTTTTTGCCATTTTCTGAACTGCTTGACCTTCAGTAATGATGGCCACTCATTTTGCTTTACTTAGCTGATTGGGTCTTGCCATAATATGAATTCAAACAATTGTCCAATTGGGCTGTCGGCTGCGTATCAACCTGACTTCTGCACAACACAACTGATGGTCCAAACCCCTTTTAATAAGTCAGGAAATTAAGTAACCCTGAGAAGGCACGCCTGAGAAGTGAAAACCCTTCCAGGTGACTACCTCATGAAGCTCATTTAGAGAACACCAAGGGTTTGCGATGCTATCAAAAAAGCAATGGCTACTCTGAGGAATATTAAACATAAGACATTTAGTTAGTTATTTCACTATTTTTGTTAAACACACAATTCCACATGTGTTAATTGATAGTTTTGATGCCTTCAGTGAGAATATAGAATGTAAAATAAAGAAAACGCATTGAATGACATTTGTCCAAACACTTGGCTCATATTTAAATATCAAAGTTGCCCCCTGCATTATTTGCGTTTTCATTTTATGACCCACTGTGGACAAAGATTGGGCACGATCTAATGTGTTTATCTAATGTGCAGTCTTAGGTTTGTGAGCGGGAGTCGTGATGGCACAGCCAGGATTTGGCATTACCAACAACAAGAGTGGAAGAGCATCGCTCTAGACATGGCTGCCAGGCTTCCAGGGTAAAATTAGTGGGCAGTCATGATAAAACTATGCCTCATTCCCTGTGTTGAAGCTGATGTGAGCTTTCTCCTTCAGGAGTTGTGTTGTTAACGGAGACGATAAAACCAAGCTGGTGGTGACCATGGTAGCTTGGGACCGCACAGACCACGTCCTCATCACAGCGGTGTCAAACTATCAGCTCAAAGTGTGGAACACAACTACTGGAGAGCTGCTGCATGTTTTATCTGTGGGCATTTTCACAAAGCAATCACATCAGGATAATGGTGTAGACATCAGAGATAAACAATCAGAGTCTCATTGCTCGTCCTGTTTTAAGGGTCATGATGATGAGGTGTTTGTGCTGGAGGCGCACCCATTTGACTCCCGCATCATGTTGTCAGCCGGCCATGACGGAAACGTTTACATCTGGGACGTGACCAAGGGAGTGAAGATTCGCAACTTCTTCAACATGGTAATCAAGCAATTATGACAGTAGTTTACCAGCACACTTTTATCTTTGATGCTGTTTTTTTAAGAGCTCATACATTTGTTTTCCAGATTGAAGGCCAAGGTCATGGAGCTATTTATGACTGCAAGTTCTCAGCTGATGGGCAGCATTTTGCCTGCACTGACTCACACGGCCATTTGCTCATCCTCGGCTTCGGTTGCAGCACTCCATATGAGAAGGTACCCTAATATGACATTGTCGCTTCATTGCCAAACATATACTCTTTCCCAAGTGAAGATCAGTTAATATTCCTGGCTTTACACATGATTCTTGAATAACAATATTTGAAGGATTTACCAGCTGTTTTTAACCTTTGACACACCCCAAGTAACATAAGCAACATCTTGATTCCCTCTAGATTCCTGAGCAAATGTTCTTCCACACTGATTACCGGCCACTCATCCGTGACTCCAACAACTACGTCCTCGATGAGCAGACTCAGCAGGCACCGCACCTCATGCCTCCACCCTTCCTGGTGGATGTTGATGGAAATCCCCACCCTCCACACTATCAGCGCCTGGTGCCTGGAAGAGAAACCTGCAAGGAAGAGCAGCTTATACCTCAACTTGGATACATGGCTAACAGTAAAACACGCTATCTGATTTCTGACCATTCATCACACGTGCTCATAGAATGCACCTGACAGAAGCTCTTCTTTAAGGTGACGGGGAGTTGGTTGAGCAGGTTCTTGGCCAACAAACAGCAGAAAATGCTGAAAACATTTTGGACAACCTCATCAGACAGTTGCAGAACGAGCAGGATGAACGTCAGAATGCAGAACGACTGGCTGATGAAGCTGAGGGTACGTTCTGCTCACTGGATTTGCAATATTGACTTATATACCACATTTTGTTTATCAATACATGAATTCATAACAACCTCTTTCAATTATGTTTTGCAGGTGATGCAGTAGAGGTTGTTGCCTCCCCTTCAACTGTGGGCCATCGCAGGAGTGGGCAGGTGGATGGCGTGTGGCAGATGCAGCATAATTCCCTGCGTAGTCAAGTGGCCACCGAACGAGACCTGCTGGCCTGGAGCCGCAGGGTTGTGGTCAATGAGGTGCCACAAGGAATATTCAAGTAAGACAGCAGATCAGGCTGTATGGATGCTGTTCCTGAGTTAGGATTTATGGATGTTACTGTCTTGTTTCTGTAGAGTTATGGAGGAAAGCAGACAAGCAAAGAGTGACATGGAATATTTTTTGTACAACGCAGAGAGGAGGAATAAACCAGTAACTTGTCCACCCAAGGTTTGTGTGCTCACCCGTCCACTTTTTTTTAACCTAAGCACTTGTCTCCCTATCTGTTATGTCTTTTCTTTTCTCTCTGCACTTTCTAGACGCAGCCGTTGAAAACGCGGTTGCGCTCATTGCGGCAGACGAAAAAAAAGCCCAAGCACCACACATATCAGACCCGCTCAGCTCAACTCCGCCGTCCACAAAACAGGAGTGGCCATGAACGTACTTCTGACAGCCATGTAGACTCCGACAGTGAGAGAGACGTAGGTTCTAAATTATGCATTTGTGCCATTTGAAAAATTCAGTAATCTAATAATTAATAATAAAAAGCTCGTACTAAACATAAAATGTAATAATGGGAAAATACTTAAATAGCACTTAAATACATCCCTGTTTAGGATTGAGATTATTTTCCATATAAAACAAAGAAAATATAACACATTAGGCTTGTTTTAGTGGGGTGCTACTGGATGCATATCACAGATACACTTAGTGTAAAATAAGACAAATATTGCAATCCAAGTTATTGAAAGAGTCCTGTATGTAATGTAAACATTTTGTTTAAATAAAAGTAATTAAAAAGTCATGACTAATAGTCAACTAAAATAACATGTTCTCCTACCATCAGCAAGTAAGACAGGTTATTCTTAATAAATTCACAAATAAGCATCCAATTAAATAATTTTGGTAACCATACAGTATTAGGGACCTATGAAATCTTTTTTTTTTTCTAAATTCAGTTTATTCAGTTAATTTTAATATTTTTGAATTAATTTTTTTTGCATTTGACACTTATTTTCACCAGTAAGGTGTGTGTGCTTTTTCAGTTAGGAGATAAAATGTTTTTAAGGAAATGCAAAAAAGTCTTACATTTACTGATGCAATGCATCAATGGACAATTTAGCCCAGTAATTGAGAAATGGATGTAGCTTGGCTAACTTTTCTGAAGGGATGTCAGACCCTGCACACATTGCTACAAAATCTTTAACAAACTAATGCTCGTGCTCGTGCTTAAGAAAGATGTAGTCACCCATGCGATTCCAACTGCGTATGGAAGATATTTTTAATAACACGCTTATTTTGTTTATACAGATGACATTGGGCAATGGCACACGGTGGCTGATTGGGTAGCATGTTGGCCTCACAGTCAGGATGTTCAGGGTTCGAATATCCGTTGGGCATCTCTGTGTGGAGTTTGCATGTTCTCCTCGTGCGTGCGTGGGTGTTTTCCAGGTACTCCGGTTTCCTCCCACATTCCAAAAACATGCATGTTAGGTTAATTGGCGACTCTAAATTGTCCATAGGTATGAATGTGAGTGTGACTGGTTATATGTCTTTGTATGTCTATATGTTCCTTGCGATTGACTGGCGACCGGTCTAGAGTGCACCCCAAAGTCACCTGGGATAGGCTCCAACATACCCGCGACCCTAATGAGGATTTTCTGTACCGCTTGTACAGAAAATGAATGGATGGCATTGGGCAAAGGGGCTCTTATTTTGGAGATGGAAAATGTGATCTCTGTGTTGAGAATGTCAATTGGCAAATGTCTGTTGAATGTCTAAGACGACCTGCGTGCAAGCGAAAACCGTGGTTCTCGCCTTTTTCACTCAGAACCTGCATGTCGTCATTGGGCATTGTAAAACGCTTCTTACATTTAAGCAGTAAAACACAACGCAGTGAAAATATACTTATCTTGCACAAAAGCACTAGCATGCAAAAAAAAAAATTTATTGGCCAATTTCGCGATTCGTGGGACACAGAAATCATAAGGCTCTACATACAATTTGGAAATGTGCATATTTCTATGTGGCACAAACATCTAGAACAAGTAAAGTTCAAAGCTTAAAAGTCTGAATTAAAATAATGACTGAAATTATAAACTGTCCTCATTCAACACATCACAAATGAACGTAGCATGAACAAAACATTGAATGATAGCGGTCGAGAAATAGTTTGTTAACCTCTAAGAGAAATGTATTAGACTTATGAAATGAAGACTCCTTTCTACCCCCTTGCATAACCTGTGTTTTCATTGCAAATTTGATATTTACAATCCAAAAGGCCAAACCTGAAATTAAAGATTGCGACCATACTGAAGTACAAAGCTGGCTGCTAGCCAGTATCGTTATTGGCACAAAAACCCATACCGATATGAACCCAGATCTCATTTTTATGCCAGCTGATATCATCGCCACTAATTAAATACTTTTTGTGTCTGTTATCAGACAGCAGAGCAAGCAGTAGCCAGTAATGCTTCCTCTGACAGCGAAGCCCAGTGGCAGAGTGAAAGCAGCTCCAGGTGAGTGTCTCTTTCGACTGAGTACTGCTAATGCAGTTTTTGTTTAAAACAGAATGAACACCGTTCTTTCCAATCTTAGTGACTCGTCCAGCGAGTACTCTGATTGGACCGCCGATGCAGGGATTAACCTGCAGCCCCCAAAGCGATCAAGCAGGAGGCTTGTCCAGCCCTCATGTTACAGCAGTTCCGAGGAGGAGGACGGTGACGACAAGGCAAAGGAGGAGAAGAAGAAGGAAAGAGAGGAGAAGAAGAAAAAGCCCAAAGAAACCAAACAGGTTTGCTGCAGCATCTCTCTTTATCCCAATGTAAACATATTTGCAGAAACTGTTCAGCATTAATGTTCTCTTTTTCTAGCTCATTGGTGGAGAAACTTTGGCTGTTTACCAACGCACATTTTGATACCTAACACTTGCAACATTTTTGCATTGTGCTGTGATTAAAAATGCACATTTTGCAGTGGCCTTGTATTGTGGCCATCCTATGGCACATCCCTGCAATAATCATGCTGTCATGACAGTATCTTGATATGCCACACTTGTGAGGTGGATGCATTATCTTTGCAAAGCGGAATCACTGACTAACACAGATTTAGTCAGGTGTGTCAAAATATTTGCGAGGAATAGGCGTTTTGTGTAAATAGAAAAATGTTTACATTTTGAGTTCAGTTCATGAAAGATGGGAACAAAAATGTTTTGTGAGGTTTTTTTTTATTTTGGTAAGTCAAAAGATTTGCCCACCCCAGCTCTAGCTGAATCACTTGGAGATGGTGTACTGTTTATACTAAAACACTATTCTTATTCTCAGAAACCCACAACCTCTCTGGGCGGACTTGACGCAGAGGCGTGGCTTCCACCTACATGGATAATGGAGACTGTCCCACATCGCTCCCCCTTTGTCCCACAAATGGGAGATGAGGTTAAAAAAATTAACAAAAAATGAACACCCTGATGTTGAACACTCGCAGTCAATATTGTCTTGACGTCATCTTCAGTTTGTCTCTGTCAGCTGTAAATTTGGTGCTGCTATTAATGGCTTGAGCTTTTTTCATCCTTCAGCTTATCTACTTCAAGCAGGGCCATCAGGCCTATGTCCGAGCGGTCCGTAGGGCCAAAGCTTACAGCATTAACCCGCAGAAGCAACCATGGAACAAACTCAACCTCAGGGTAAGACTCTTAATTTAATAAACTAATAGTGTTCTCACTTTTTAAGTGTTTTTAAGGATGGGCTTAATTGTTTTTCACTCTAAGTTATCACAGAATGTTTACACATATACAGATATCACTTTGAATTCAAACTCAGTAGGGCAGACTCGTTCGCTGTCAGACTTAATTTAAGATCTGTATATGTCTATATATGTATTTTGTTGATTTTTTTTTTTTTCTTCCAAGAAGATTTGCAAATTAATTTGTTTTCTGGTCTAATGCAGGACCAGGAATCAGTCAAAGTGGTCGGAATTAAGTATGAAGTGGGACCTCCCACTCTCTGCTGTCTAAAACTGGCGTTCTTGGACCCCGTCTCAGGGAAGATGACAAACGAATCATTCTCCTTAAAGTGAGCGTGAATACAAAGTCAGAAATAAATCACACTTTCCCAATTCACTTAGCTCCAACACCTTTCCCCTCTTCATTAAAGGTACCATGACATGCCTGATGTCATAGATTTTCTGGTCTTGCAACAGTTCTACAATGAGGCTAAAGAGCATAACTGGCAACCAGGTACAAAAGTCTGCAGTTGTTGGGCTAGTTAATTTATATTGAGAGGGTGCTGTGCTTTTTTCCTCTCTTCTTCATACAGGCATGCGATTCCGCAGCATTATTGATGACGCCTGGTGGTTTGGCTTGGTGGAAGACCAAGAGCCTTTGCAGCTCGAATATCCAGACAGCCTTTTTCAGTGCTTTGCAGTCAAGTAGGTGTCTCTACATCAGGGGTGTCCAAAGTGCGGCCTGGGGTCTACTATAGCCCGTCGTTGTTTTTTTTTAAATTGGCACTAAGTACAAAAGTTTTTTTTTTTTAAAGTGTAATGTAGAGAATGTAAGAAAACGTTCACATGGGTTGGTTTAAAAAAAAAAATATTTAAAGTGGCCTTCGCATTTTTCAGTCTGTGGCCCTTGGTGGAAAAAATTTGAACACGCCTGCTGTACATGCAGATGTTTGCGTTTTCCGAAATGAATATCACGTTTCAATACATTTCTATCAAATCAATTAAATATATTGTCTGTATGACAGAATAAACTTTGTTTTATCAGGTGGGATAATGGTGAGCAGGAAAAAATGAGTCCTTGGGACATGGAACCTATTCCAGAGGAAGGTCGGTAGTAACGTTTTTCAATTCAGTCGCATGAAAAAGTATGAAGAAAATATTGAATTGATATCTTGCACATTTTCTAGTTATTTCAGTGTTGTCCGCGATTTACAAAGACAACATCATTCAGCTTTTATCTTTGACATTGTCTACTTTTTTTGCTATGCTTTCAGCTGCATTACCTGACCAGGTGGGTGATGGTGTGGAGGTGGCAGAGGAGGAGCTTCAAGCTCTGCTCTACAAGCCTCAGGAAGGAGAGTGGGGTGCTCACACGCCAGATGAAGAATGTGAGAGGATCATCCATGGCATCGATCAGCTGCTTACACTGGGTAAGTCTTATAAATACTGTAGGTTCAATAATTACTATGCAGGAAACCCACTTTAGTTTGTTCTACAGATGTAGCCAAGCCCTTTGCTTCACCTGTAAATCTGCAACAATATCCTCTGTACTGCACTGTGGTGGCTTACCCCACTGACATTAGTACGATCCACAAACGCCTGGAGAACCGTTTCTACAGGTATAGCGGCGCTCACAACCTCAGCATGAAACACACACACATACCCTTTTGTATTCACCAATACACACAGCCTGCCGCTCTTTTCTATTTCAGACGCATCTCCGCTCTGATGTGGGAGGTGCGCTACATTGAACACAACGCTCGCACTTTCAACGAACCCCATAGCCCAATTGTAGCAGCAGCCAAAGTGGTGACCGATGTTCTCCTCCGCTACATCGGGTAATGAGGTTACATTAGTGTCATGTCTAAACGGGCTTTTGTGGAAATCAAATGGAAACACAGTTAACCCATCAGCAACTCTGCATCTCCACATCTTCAGTCTTTGGTCTTCAGTGCTTATTTTAGCTGCTGGACTTACAGTCACAAGGCTGTTTTCACATTTGGCTTGTGTTTGGCAGATCTGCCGCCAGGTACGCCATGTACTGTATACTCTGCACACGTTTTGACCCTTAAATACACTTGTACTCTTTGCCGTTCCTGTCCCGATACGCACTTTGTTGCATTTACTTTGTGTCTGAAAGCTTATTCGCTTAATACTCACACTTAAAGGGAAACTGCGCTTGTTTTGGAATTTAGCCCATCATCGCCAATCTTTATGCGAGACGTGAACATACATGTCTTCTCTTGTTCTGATAGTGATAGTACAAGACAGCTGATAATGCAAATACTGGGGATTCACATATTCCACCTATCAAGGCAAGTTCATCAAATGTAACACTTACAGTATTTGTGACGTATTTTGGTCATTTTAAGCATTAGCAGAACTTCCTTTCTGGGTGCATTTAACAATTACGTCTTCTGTCTACAACAGCATAGAAAGTGAGTTTGCTGCTACTAATCATGGCAGACTTTGTTTTTTTACTTTTACTCCCTCTCAGGCAGAGAATACAATTTCTGCATGTTTCAGCTGTAATGAATCACTAAGCCATTCGTGTGTAGTTAGTATGCAGCACCAGTACTAAACATTTAATTGACAAAATAAGACCACAAAAAGCAGTCCCAACGGATGCCGATTGAAATTTGCAGCACAAAACTTGCAGTACGTGTTGCTTGTAAATTCAAAATAGCCCTCAGGTTTAAAACAACGCTGAGGCAAAATTAGGGTCATGGGTCGCGTAATTCGAGAACCAGTATCTAATGCCTCAGTCTGTCCGGATTTTTTGTTGGTAGCGTGTGGTTTATTGCCACAACATTTTACTCTACACATACGAGACATGATTTTTACTCTTAGCATTTACTAATTTTTTTTAATGCTACTAATTAATCAAACTGAATTTCTGTGTTCTTTGTCAATTATACACAACCTTGGCACCGCAGACAAACCTACTCCTGTTAGCCTCCATTTTACATCTTCCCATTTGGCAGTGGTCAGATCCTAAGGCCCCCGTTGCCTTACAAGTGGTTTACAGTTTGCTCCCTTCCTGATTCCTTTTTTTTTTTCTCCATGTTTGTTACACTTAAATGTTTCAGATCCTCAAACTATTTTAAATATTAGTCAAGGACAACACAACTGAACACAAAACGCAATTTTTAAATGAAACATTTTGTTAAAAAAGGATAAATAAAACCTACATAGCCCTGTATGTAAAAACTGATGGCTGATTACTTTTACGCCAGATGCAATGGGACACACCTGCCAAAAAGTTTAACTTTTGTCTCGTTAGACCACAGATTATTTTCCCAAAGGTCTTGGGATCATCAAGATGTTTTCTGGCAATGTTTTTTTTGTTTTGTTTAGCAGTGTTTTTTGTCTTGGAACTCTGCCATTCATGCCATTTTTGCCCTGTGTCTTTATGTTGGAGTCACGAACACTGACTGTAACTGAGGCAAGTGAGACCTGATGTTTTTTTTATGTGGTTGCGGGGTTTTTTGTGACTTCGTGGATGACTTCCTGCACTCCTGGGGTAATTTTGGTTGGCTGGCCAGTCCTGGGAAGGTTCACCACTGTTCCATATTTTTACCATTTGTGAAAAATGTCTCTCACTCTGGTTCTAAGTCTCAAAGCTTTAGAAATGGCTTTATAATCTATTCCAGACAGATAAATCTCTATTACCTCCTTTCTCATTTATTCCCAAATTTTTTTAGATCCCAGGATGAGTCTAGCTTTTGAGGTTCTTTTGGTCTACTTCACTTTGTCGGGCGGGTATTTTATAAGTGTTCTTGAATGAGTAACGGGTATGGCAGTAGTCAGGTGGGTCATAGAAACTGAACTCAAGTGTGATAAATCACAGTTGAGTTTTAAAGCGAGAGGGGCAATCACACTTTTTCACACTAGGCCTTGGGATTTTTTAATTACATTTTTCATTTAAAAACTGTTGACTAATATTTACATTTGTTTGATCTGCAAAAAAAACAACAAAAACATAACATCACCAAGAGGGCAGGGGGAAAACACATTTTCACACCCCTATTTATGTTTATATGATGCACACAAAGCAGTGAACAACCTAATGCTTTGTCTCCTCTCTGCTTTCTGCTCCGTTCTCCGTAATTTGAGTGCTAGGCGCTAATTGTTCATTTTTATTCATGTACCTCCTCTGACAATCGGTGTACCCCTGGGGGTATGCGTAGCGCACTTTGGGAACCTAGGACTAAGTGGAATGTTTCAGATGAGAACAGACTAACAGGTGCAGGACGTATGCACACCAAAGTAGGTTTAGCGGGCTGCCAAATTTAATTCACTGTTTTGGCACATGAAGGGACATCATTAAATCGAAAAAAATAATTACCTGTACTTAAGAAATGCATGATAAAACCAAACTGCCTGCTTCTATAATACTTTTTCATCCATTGTCACGTCAAAGTGTTATGCCGTCCTGTCAGATAAAACTTCAATTTTACCAAAAGAAACAAAAGCATTTCCTTTGTAGTCAAATGTATGTTTGTATGTATGTATTATAAAATAAATAGTATACTGTTTTACTACAACGTTAATGTATTTCTAGTATGTTAAATCATAGCTACTCAGAAGCAAAAGTAGTGAGGCTAGCCTCCCATTTTAGTGATATTGTACAAAAACTGCATATTGACAATATACAGGGTCAAATATCCTTAAATTTAACAAATAAATAAAACATAAATTTGTAATACAGCACACTCTGTGCATGTGTACTTCATGCTATGTTTTCCTAGTACATCTAGTGACTACTCCCATTAGATACAGTAGTTGTTTGGACACAAGAATATATGTTTTATATGTCCTTTTAGGCGCAACAATGGGGAAGTCCATTGCGACTGTTAACCATTTGATCATCCTTACTTGTCATTTATTTGCTAACAGTAGAGATGCAGAAATCATAGCTACCAGTTGACATTCCTATGGGTCACAAAAGATCTATGTGTGATATGACCCAGTCTTTCAGGCTGCATTTCCTACTGAAGACGCTTTGTTCCGCCTGTACTTATCCACACAATTGTAAGGCTCACTTGCGTTGTGGAATGCCAAGGCCAGTCCCAATGGAAATTCCCCAGTCAGTTGTAGTTTTCAGAGGGGGACGTTACATGGTGGAGTCCTGAACACTGATTTTAACTGAGTAAAGTGAGGCCTGCAGTTCTTTGGGGGTTATTGTGGGGTCTTTTGTGACCTCTTGGATAAGTCATTGCTGCTCATTTGGAGTAATTTTGGTGGCTTTGACTTATCATTTAAGTGTGACACACATGCAAAAAAAAAAGGAATGTTAGGACGCAAACACTTTTTCACACCACGGTAAAACTGGGCATGTTTTAAGTGCAGTTTTAGTATTTAGAAAAATGGTGTAAGCGGACCATAAAAGCTGTTGATAATAACGATACCTTTTCTCTTTCCTTTCTGGTTTCAGAGACCAGAGCTGCACAGACATCTTGAATCTTTATCATAAACTGAAATCTGAGGTCAGCAGTGGAGAAGATGAGGTCAGACATTTGGACTGGAATTCATCTATTTTTTGTATAAAGGGTAATTTGTGCTTCTATATGCTCCTTCGCAGGAGATAGAATTGGATGTGGATTCCCACACTCCAGGGACATCCACAGGACGTCGGGTGAGACAGACCAGTGTCTGGTCACAACGATTCAAAACAGCATCTGTATTCAGATAATTCTTTCCAGTGACGCTGCCGGCTTTTTCTCTGTTCCAGGAAAGCAACTCAAAGAAGCGCGGCGTGGTTTTAGATGTGAGAATGTGGCACGGTCAGTGTCGAGAGCTGCTGCGTAAGATGATCTCCTCCCCGGACTCTCAGCCCTTCAGACAGCCAGTGGATTTCTTTGAGTATCCGGTAAAACAATCAGCAAGAACATCTTGTAGTCATCCCACAATGATGATAATTGGAGCTTTACTGATCTCCTTTGTTAAGGATTATCGAGACATCATCGACACACCCATGGATCTGGGTACTGTGTCAGAGACACTGGTCGCCGGAAATTATGAGAACCCGATTGAGTTTGCCAAAGATGTCCGCCTTATTTTCAGCAACTCCAAAGCTTATACACCTAACAAGAAATCCCAGGTAAAGTACAAACAATGTGTTTTATCTACAGTAACCTACTGAAGTTGGCTTGGCTAAATGCTTGGTTGGCTTCCTGTTTAGATCTACACCATGACCCTCAGCTTGTCTGCCTTCTTTGAAAAGAACATAATTGCCATCATTTCTGACTATAAGTCAGCTATTCAAAATGAACGGCGAGCTCGTCAAAGAGAGAGTTACAGGAATAAGTTGCACAATGGAGGCAGCTCGCCAACTATGAGGTATGAGCTTACACGCCACAATACTTGAGCTCGTAACACAACTGCTCCTGTCAATGTGGAACAAACACAGACGGATTGCAAAACTCATCAAACTGCCCTGCAAAAACTATTTGCTTATCTTAATGTACCAAATGTACCCACATCTGAGATTATATAGGGTGTCACAAAATATTCATCATGTGAAATATGAATATTTGAGTAACCACAGGTGTCATGTGCTTGTATAAATCCAGAACCAATATATAAAACAACCACTGTTTTCCAAACAAAGTACTATCATATTCAAGTCAATATAGGATTTTGCTTATTTTATTCACTATGCATGTTGGGTTAATTGGCGACTCTAAATTGTCCAATAGATCGTGAATGTGAGTGTGAATGGTTGTATGTCTGCCCTGCGATTGACTGGCGACCAGTCCAGGGTGTACCCCGCCAAAAGTCAGCTGGGATAGGCTCCAGCACACCCGCGACCCTAATAAGGATAAGCGGTATAGAAAATGGATGGATGGATGGATATTTCATAGTTGGTATATAAAAGTAAGCAAACTGGTCTAAGTGCCTGGTAAAAAATAGCATTTGACCTTATCCCAGGCCTTATCTTGCATATCACAGATTTCAGTGGACTGCATTATCTGTCACAAAAAACATGAAGTTTCCAAAATGATGACTTGGATCGCCACTATTATGCTTACAAAGACGCCAATATGTTGCTGCTGAGTTACCTACTACTTTCTCGGTTTCCAGCTCCAAAAAGAAGCACAAGTCAGGAACGGCGTCGCAGCTCAAAAAAGCTCAGACTTCACTGAGGAATCGCTCTCAGAAAGAACATTTTGGTATGCAATCATTAATTTGTATTATACTTACCATAAAGCACCTCTTTGAATGACAGTCTGTTCAGTATCACATTCTGCTGCATTTGTAGTGACATGCCATCACATTGTGTTGTTGCTTTAGCCCAGCAAGGCAGCAGTGTAGCACAGGAGGAGGAGGACGTCCAGCCTTCTTCTCCCAGTTCAGAGACCAGTAGCGAGAACAGTAATCTTCAGCTTCAACACAAAACGCCCACTAAGAAGTCAGGTACAAGAAGCTTCAGCTCTGTTGTTTGATCTTTTAGCACTTCAAAGTGAAAATATAATAATATTATAATAGCAATATGTACAATTATCTGTCAGGGTGCTACTCATTTAAGTTGACAACCCGTCTATGCCACCAACTCATCAGGCCCCACTCTAGCTTGTTGTTCTTATTACAAAAAAAAAAGTGCCCGCATAAGTTGATATCAAATTTAAAAGTCATTTTTATGAAAAACTGGCGCATTATGTTTATGTATACGTGTTGTAGTCCTAGTCCTCCATGTTCTTTTTATTACTAAAAAGTGCCCGCTTAAGGCAACGTCTACATACATGGTCGAAATTACATTTTGATAGCGGGTGTCACTTGTATGTAACTGGTTCGTTTATGTTGACTTGTTTTGTTGTCCCGGTTCTCTGTGTACTTCCTAATAATGAAAAAGTACCCACTTGCGTCGACATACAATTTGAGAACCAGAAGGGTAAATTGGTCCGTTTATGTTGACATTGTGTGTTGTGCTATTAGTAAAAATCACCCGCTGAAGTCAATTTCCACATACAGGGTTGAAGTAAAATTTGTGACCCGAAGGAGTAATTTCTAGGAAAAATGTTTCCGTTTATGCAGACTTGCTATTATTACTAAAAAATACCCGTTTAAACCAACGCTTTTGTCGACCTAAAATTTGAGACCCAAAGGGGTCATTCCTATGACAAACTGGTGTTTATGTTGACATGTTGTACTCCTTGTCCTCCAGAATGTTCCTTTTCCTGAAAAGTTCCTGCTTAAGTCTATGTCGTTCACTGTGTTCTTTTCATTGATAAGAAAATGTCCCCAGAAAATTTTAGAGCCAAAGGGCTCATTTATATGGAAAAATTAGTCTTTTTGCATAGACGTGTGACAGCGAGATCAGCTATCACCATTTTCCTGTTTTGACAGACCACCAGTACACCGTGTTCTTTTTATAAGCGGCGACCTGATACAACTTTTTCACTTTCAATGCGATACCGATGTTGCAGCTTTGAATATTGGCCGATACAGATCTAATATCATACATACCATACTTACTTATTTTGTAGTGTAGAATGTTAGAAAATGTTTGATCAGGTGATAATACCACTATCAGAGATTTTAAATGCAGGCTGATATCATCCATTTTTTGCTGATATCGACCCAATATTCGATAACAATATCGGATCGGGACACCCCTTCTTATTCCTACTAAAGAGTGCCCACGTGTTGTAGACATCATCACTACGGCTAAGCAGCATGAAACTACTATTGTTTAGTCACACAGCATTAAAACTTACACACAGCGACTTCCTGTTTTGACATACAACAAAATCAGCTCAAGTTACAAGTAAATACAAGCACCGGTTTGTTTTCGTTTTGGTTATGTCGACAACCGCTTATGTCGACACCAGCCAGCCCGCAAGGCGTGGAAATAAACGGGTTCCACTGTATTGTTTTTGTAGCCCTTCATAGATAGCCAAGATGACGATGTGTGCGTTATTCTCAGACAAGTGAAGGAAGATGTCTTATGAAGAAAAGATAGAAGAGGTTTTTCTTTGCCCCACCTCAGCAATTAGTTTGTGCGTAATTCTGCCAACTAAAAATGTGTTGAGACACGCGTACGAACTCAAACAGACTTCAAATGTTGTCAACTTTCCACACCTCTATCAGGATTCAAGCTCAAGCTGCCGCATATGACCATCTCAGAGCAGCGACGCGGTCCGGATCGGCCTCAGTCTGATGACGAGGAGGAGTCCCGGTCCAACAGTTCATCGTCCTCGTCGTCCTCCGTGTCGTCGTCATCGTCGTCGTCGTCCGACAGCGAGAGCAGCTCGGACGACGAGGGGGAAAAGTACGTGGAAGGAGGAGATCACGACTACAGCAAAGCGCCGTGCCTGTCGCTGCGTCTCTGTCTGAAGGGCAAGATGGTTGCCTCTGGGAAGAGGAAACACAAAGCGGAAGACATCTCAAAGGGCGTAAAGAAAGCACGACTGCAGCAGCTCGTACAGGAGGAAAAGGAGGAGAATGAAGAAGAAGAGGAGGAAGAGGAGGAGGAGGAAGAAGAAGAAGAGGCTCTGCTGCAGCCAAGAAATATCAAACCAGATCTGCAAGAGGAGGAAGAAGAAGAAGAGGAGGAAGAGGAAGAAGAAGAAGAAGAAGAGGAGGACGAGGAGGAGGAGGAGCAGAAGCAGAGGGCAACAGGAGCAGCAGCAGCTCCTCCTTCTGTCAAAGCCTCAGGGAGTTCTCGCCAGGTGAACACGCGCAACCGAGGCCGCAGGACAGTGGTGTACCAGGACGAGTCAGAGGACGATGGTCACGGATCCAAGGAGGACCCCCTTAACCTGGGCAGGTCTCGCTCGGGACGGGTACGTCGCATGACGGAGAAAGCTCGCGTCAGCCACATCATGGGTTGGAGCCACTGAACCTCAGAAGACACTCAACTACACTGCAGGGATTTTTCTTTTTTTTTGTACAGGTGTGTATAGAATAAATAGGAATTGCCATCTGAGACTGATGAATGGTGCTAACACGTTGCCAAGGTGGGGGTGTTTGCCTCCCTGGCTGATAGCTGCTGGTCATCTTGGACCTCCTCCTTCACATTGGCCTTACTGGTACCTCCTCCTCTGCTTGTCGTCCTCCAAGTCCAGCCTTCTTACTGCTGCTTCACTCTCTACTGGCCACCAAAGAAAGCAAGCGGGGATGCAGAAACGTGACGCATGCTTGTAGCTCATGATTTTTGCACTTCCCGCTTTTTTCCTTCCGCAGCTCTCCTCTCGGCGTGTCATCATCATTCTCCTGTTGATGTGCTTCACAAACTTTCACCAAGAAGAACTTGTAAATACCACGTCTTCCCCTGGCCCCCCTTTCATGGCATTATTTGTTTTTGTCTTTCCTTTTTCTTTGTCAAATGTCTGCATCCTGTTTGTACACTTCCAAGATGGATGCCTCCACTTTCAAAGGAACTCTGGTATCTTCCACAGACATATTTATTTTTCCATTGTATCATATTTGCATTGACAGTGAAATATTTTGCACATTTTTATCTTCTCCATTCGGCAGCTTAGTCATGAAAAAATGGAGGAAAGGTGAACATTTCTTTGTGCCAGCACCGTCTCATTTCTACTTTTCCCAAACAAGCAAAATGGGATGCAACTAAAAAGTGAAGTTGTTTGAGATGTACAGGTTTTCTGGAATCACCTGTCCACTGATGTTTACAGGGTGCCCAAATCAGCCATTTTTGAACAGCCTGTAAACAAACGTCATGAACTTGATGGGTTATTTTCATTTATGTAGTGGATGGGTCTCACGTCTGGCTTTAGTCCACACATACACGTACAATTCTACTGTAGCTGGAACAACTCAACTTTGTGACTTTTATATGCAGCGTTGAGATTTTTTTTAAATAAAAGATACAAATTTCTCATTACCTTTTTGTCACTGTCCCTTGGTGTACCAAGGGTTAAGGTCTGGACTATAAAAATGTCTCATGCTCACTGAACCAATCTTTCACAATTTGAGCCCGATGAATCCTGACATTGTCGTCTTGGAATATGGCCGTGCCTTTAGGGAAGAAACTAATCCATGGATGGAATAACCTGCTCATTCAGTATGTTCAGGTAGTCAGGTGACCTCATTCTTTGAGCACCTGAGACGTGACCTGACAGACCTGACACCTAGACCTGACCTGCTGCAGCAACCTCGTACCTATTTGCTTAGTTCAATCCAGGTGGACACTTTTTTTTGGCCAGGCAGTGTGTGTGTGTATATATATACATATATACCTATATATATTTATACCTATATATATATTTATACCTATATATTTATATATATATACCTATAATATATATAGGTGTATAATATATATAGGTATGTATATATATATATATATATTATAGGTGTATCATATATATAGGTGTATATATATATATTATAGGTATATATTATATATATGTATACCTATAATATATATAAATATATACCTATAATATATATATATTATAGGTATAAATATATATATATAGACATATATATATAGATATATACGTTCAGAAGAGCGATTCCGCTCCCTGAAAATGAGGAGGAGCTTCTTGCGCACGCCATTCGGACTCTAAACACAGATACACCGGGCACATAAACACAGACTTTCTATCCATCACTTCTCCCCTCACTCCACACATTCACCTCACACTCTGCACAGTTTGGACAACTGTGGACTCGAAACAGCACAAGTCACTTTAAAGACTTTTACCACGACACTTTAGTGACCATCTGTCATACACATATATCACTTGCCATTCTTGCACGTCACCTCATATCTCCTGTACTTTTGTACTTTATTATATTTGTATTATATTGTATTTTTGTACTTTATTTTATCACATATTTCATACTTATTTTATTTTTTAATTTCAGGGTTTGAATCTTGGGCCTCTTTGTGGAGTTTACCCCGTGTGTGGGTTTTCTCCGGGTACTCCGGTTTCCTCCCACATTCCAAAAACATGCATGTTAGGTTAATTGGAGACTCTAAATTGTCCATAGGTATGAATGTGAGTGTGAATGTTTGTTTGTCTATATGTGCCCTGCGATTGACTGGCGACTAGTCCAGGGTGTACCCCGCCTCCCGCCCGAAGTCAGCTGGGATAGGCTCCAGCATACCAGCAACCCTAATGAGGATAAGTGGTATAGAAAATGGATGAATGAATGAATTTTTAATTTCTTTTCTTTTTTATCTATTTTTATCCCTTAAATGGTTACAGGTTGGACAGTCGTACAATACATTTCACTCCACGTCGTACTATGTATGTGACAAATAAAATCTGAATCTAAATATATATGTATAAGCGCAATAGTCAGATAATTCATCAAGATTAATTTGATATATTCGTAATCAATAATATAATTGAATTTAAATAACAATCAAATTGATTAATCTGGTTAAAATGTCAACTAATATGACAAACCTAATATTTATCCAAACTATATCAAACAGGTGTTTTGGAGACACGAGGTCTGCAGCCATGAGCCGTTAACCAAAAAATTGCTTGGGTTTTTGTCAGACCTGTTGGAACAAATTAAAAACAAAACAGATACCGAAATGTCCACCAGGCCACTCTTTGTGCAGCGGTCAGACTCTTACCATCATCAATGCAAGATCTTGGTGAAAAATGGAAGCAATACTGGATGGAAATAAATCTTGTGACATTGCAGAAGCTTATCAAGCAATGCCACAGCGAATACGTGTCGTAATCAAAGCCGAAGGCGCTCCAACGAAATATTGGTATGACTCTTTTTGGTGGCGACTTCTGTTTTGGCCCAGCAGTGTATGTATATGTGTGTTTGTATGTATAAATGTGTATGTGCACCTGCTCCTTTGTACAAGGAGGAACAGGATGAGCACTGCCAGAGCCCTACAAAAGGACCTCCAGCAGGCTACTGGTGTGATGGTTTCTGACCAAACAATCAGAAACAGGCTCTATGAGGGTGGCCTGAGGGCCCGACGTCCTGTAGTGGGTCCTGTGCTCACTGTCTAGCACTGTAAAGCTCAATTGGCATTTGCCGTATACAACCAGAATTGGCAACTTCACCGATGAGAGAAAGTTCAACCTGAGCACATGCGACCGACGTGAAAGGGTCTGGAGATGCCGTGGAGAACGTTATGCTGCCTGCAACATCATTCAGCATGACCGGTTTGGTGGTGGGTCAGTGATGGTTTGGGGAGGCAAATCCCTGGAAGGATGCACAGACCTCTACAGGTTGGATTATGGCACCCTGACTACTATTCGGTATCGTGATGAAATCCTTGGACCCATTGTCAGAACCTACACTGGTGCAGCGGGGTACCTCGGTTCCTCCTGGTCCACGACAATGCCCGACCTCATGTGGCTAGAGTATGCATGCAGTTCCTGGAAGATGAAGGAATTGATACCATTGGCTGGCCCCCACGTTCACCTGACCTAAACCCAATAGAACACCTCTGGGATGTTTAGGTCCATCCGGCGCTGCCAGGTTGCTCCTTAGATTGTCCGGGAGCTCAGTGATGCCCTGGTCCAGATCTGGGAGGAGAGGAGACCTCCCCCACTGTTGTCAGGCCCACGTTGTCAGGCATGCGTACAAGCACGTGGGGACCACACAAACTACTGACAATCATTTTGAGTTGCTACAATGACATTTTGGCAAAATGAACCAGTCTGCTGCATCATTTTTTCACTTTCCTTTTTGGGGTGTCTTTGATTTTGCCGCTCTATAGGGTGATCATTTTCATTTCTATCAAATTATGTGGCATCATTTTGTTACTAATACATCACCTACTTATTATCAGGAAAGATATTCAAGATAATTTCCCCCCTGTTTAGATCTGATGTGTTCAAAGTGTTCCTCTAATTTTTTTGAGCAGTGTATATATATACTGTATTTGTATATGTATGTATATACAGTGGGGAAAAAACTATTTGAACCCCAGCTGATTTTGTAAGTTTGCCCACTAACAAAGAACTAATCAGTCTATAATTTCAATGGTAGGTTTATTTGAACCCTGAGAGACGACAATGACAAAAAAAATCCAGAAAAATGCATTTCAAAAAGAGTTATGAATGAATTTGCATTTCCATAAAGGAAATAAGTATTTAATCCCCTATCTGTCAGCAAGATCTCTAGCTCCCAGGTGGATCATATACAGGTAACGTGCTGACATTGGCAGCCCTCTCAGCTCGTTACCTGTATAAAAGAGACCTGTCCACAGAAGCAATCAATCCAGATGCCAAACTCTGCACCATGGCCAAGACCAAAGAGCTTTCCAAGGATGTCAGGGACAAGATTGTGTACCTACACAAGGCTGGAATGGGCTACAAGACAATCGCTATTTGGTGACAACAGTTGGTGCAATTATTCGCAAATGGAAGAAACATCAATTAAGTGCCAATCTCCCTCGGCCAGGAGCTCCATGCAAGATCTCACTTTGTGGAGTTTCAATGATAATGAGAACGGTGAGGAATCAGTCCAGAACCACTCGGGAGGAACCTGTCAATGATCTCAAGCCAGCTGGGACCATAGTCACCATAAAAACAGTTGGTAACACACTACGCCGTGAAGGACTGAAATCCCGCTGTGCCCGCAAGGTCCCCCTGCTCAAGAAAGTCCATCTACAGGCCCGTTTGAAGTTTGCCACTGAACATCTGACTGATTCAGAGGAAGACTGGGTGGACTGGGTGTTGTGGTCAGATGAGACGAAAATTGAGCTCTTTGGCATCAACCTTAACTCGCCGTGTTTGGAGGAGGAGGAAGGCTGCCTATGACTCCAAAACCACCATTCCCACCGTCAAATATGGAGGTGGAAACATTATGCTTTGGGGGTGTTTTTCTGCCAAGGGGACAGGAAAATTGCACCGCATCAAAGGGAGGATGGATGGGGCCATGTACCGTCAAGTGTCGGGTGAGATGGGTCGTGGTTGGGTATTCCAGCATGACAATGATCCAAAACACACGGCCAAGGCAACAAAAGATTGGCTCAAGAAGAAGCATATTAAGGTCATGGAGTGGCCTAGTCAGTCTCCAGACCTTAATCCCATAGAAAATCTGTGGAGGGAGCTGAAGGTTCGAGTTGCCAAACATCAGCCACGAAACATTAATGACTTGGCGAGGATCTGCAAAGACGAGTGGGCCAAAATCCCCCCGAGATGTGTGCAAACCTTGTGGCCAACTACAAGAAACGGCTGACCTCTGTGATTGCCAACAAAGGTTTTGCTACCAAGTACTGAAGCACGTTTTTCAAAGGGATCAAATACTTATTTCCTTCATGGAAATGCAAGTTAATTTATAACTCTTTTTGAAACGCATTTTTCTGGATTTTTTTTGTCATTGTTGTCTCTCAGTGTTCAAATAAACCTACCATTGAAATTATAGACTGATCATTTCTTTGTTAGTGGGCAAACTTACAAAATCAGATGGGGTTCAAATAGTTTTTTCCCTCACTGTATGTGTGTATATACATTTGTATGTGTGTATGTATGTGTGTATATATATGTATATACTTACAGTATATATGTATATATATAATGTAGCCGCAACGGGGCACAAGCCAGTGTCTTATTGTGCCGGTCCCAAGCCCGGATAAATACAGAGGGTTGTGTCAGGAAGAGCATCCGACGTAAAATTTTGCCAACCCAGGACATGCAAATCAAACAAATGACTTCCATACCGGATCGGATGTGGCCCGGGTTAACAACGCCCGCCACCGGTGCTGTTCACCGACATGGTGACGATGGAAACTGGATTACTGTTGGGCGAAGAAGGAGAGGAGGAAGGTGTGTCCGTAGGAGGAGAGAGAAGAGGAATGCTAAGAGTCTAGAACTAAAAGTTGGGACTTTGAATGTTGGAACTATGACAGGAAAAGGTAGAGAATTAGTTGACATGATGCAGAGAAGGAAGGTAGACATATTGTGTGTCCAGGAGACCAGGTGGAACGGTAGCAAGGCTAGAAGCTTAGGAGCAGGGTTCAAGCTGTTCTATCAAGGTGTAGATAGGAAGACAAATGGAGTAGGGGTGATTTTGAAGGAGGAGTTTGCTAGCAACGTCCTGGAGGTAAAGAGAGTGTCAGAGTGATGAGCCTAAAGCTAGAAATTTAAGGTGTGATGTCGTTAGTGGGTATGCTCCACAGGTAGGATTTGAGATGGAGGAGAAAGAGAAATTCTGGTCAGACCTGGATGAAGTGATGCAGAACATCCCTAGAAGTGAGAGAGTTGTCATTGGTGCGGAATTCAATGGGCATGTTGGTGCAGGAAACAGAGATGATGAGGAGGTGATGGGCAAGTTTGGTATCCAGGAGAGGAATGCAGAAGGACAGATGGTGGTCGACTTTGCAAAAAGGATGGAAATGGCTGTAGTAAATACTTTCTTCCAGAAGAGACATGAACATAGGATGGCCTATAAGAGTGGCGGTAGGAGTACACAGGTAGACTACATCTTGTCTAGAAGGTGTAACCTGAAGGAGGTCAGTGACCGCAAAGCAGTGGTAGATGAGAATGTAGCCAGACAGCATAGGATGGTGTGTAGGATGACTCTAGTGGTGAGAAGGATGAAGAGTGTATGAAGGTAAAGGCAGAACAGAGGACGAAATGGTGGAAGCTAAAAAAGGAGGAGAGTTGCGTGACTTTTAGGAAGGAGTTGAAAAAGGCTATGGGTGGCCAGGAAGTCCTTCCAGATGACTGGACAACTACAGCTACTGTGATCAGGGAGACAGGTAGGAGAGTACTTGGTGTGTCATCTGGAAGGAAAGTAGATAAGGAGACTTGGTGGTGGAATGAGGAGGTGCAGGAGTGTATACAGAGTAAGAGGTTAGCTAAGAAGAAGTGGGACACTGAGAGGACTGAAGAGAGTAGACAGGAGTACAGAGAGATGCAGCGTAAGGTGAAAGTAAAGGTGGCAAAGGCCAAACAAGGGGCTTATGATGACTTGTATGCTAGGTTGGACAGCAAGGAGGGAGAGAAAGATCTATACAGGTTGGCAAGGCAGAGGGACAGAGATGGGAAGGACGTGCAGCAGGTTAGGGTGATGAAGGATAGGGATGGAAGGGTATTGACAGGTGCCAGTAGTGTCATGGGAAGATGGAAAGAGTACTTTGAAGAGTTGATGAATGAGGAAAATGAAAGAGAACAAAGAGTAGAAGAGGTGACTGTTGTGGACCAGGAAGTAGCAAAGATTAGTAAGGAAGAAGTGAGGAGGGCATTGAAGAGGATGAAGAATGGAAAGGCACTCGGTCCTGATGATATACCTGTGGAGGTATGGAAGTGTCTAGGAGAGGTGGCAGTAGAGTTCCTGACCGGGTTGTTTAACAAGATCTTAGATAATGAGAAGATGCCTGAGGAATGGAGGAGAAGTGTGCTGGTGCCCATTTTTAAGAACAAGGGAGATGTGCAGAGTTGTGGCAACTACAGAGGAATAAAGCTGATGAGCCATACAATGAAGTTATGGGAAAGAGTAGTTGAAGCTAGACTAAGGGCAAACGTGAGCATTTGTGAGCAGCAGTACGGTTTTACGCCAAAAAAGAGTACAACAGATGCAGTATTTGCTTTGAGGATGTTGATTGAGAAGTACAGGGAAGGTCAGAGGGAGCTGCATTGTGTTTTTGTAGATCTGGAGGAAGCTTATGACAGGGTGCCCAGAGAGGAACTGTGGTATTGTATGAGAAAGTATGGAGTGGCAGAGAAGTATGTTAGAGTGGTGCAGGACATGTACGAGGACTGTAAGACAGTAGTGAGGTGTGCTGCAGGTGTGACAGAGGAGTTCCGAGTGAGGGTGGGACTCCATCAGGGATCAGCTCTGACCCTCTTCTTGTTTGCTATGGTGATGGACAGGCTGACGGACGAGGTTAGACAGGAATCTCCATGGACTATGATGTTTGCAGATGACATTGTGATATGTAATGAGAGCAGGAAACAGGTGGAGGAGAAGCTTGAGGGGTGGAGGTTTGCCCTGGAAGGGAGAGGAATGAAGGTTAGCCGCAGCAAGACGGAGTACATGTGTGTAAATGAGAGGGACTCAAGTGGAGGAGTGAGGTTACAGGGAGAAGAGATAAAGAAAGTGGAGGATTTTAAGTACTTAGGGTCAACAGTCCAGAGCAATGGAGTGTGTGGAAAAGAGGTGAAGAAGCGTGTGCAGGCAGGCTGGAATGGGTGGAGAAAAGTGTCGGGTGTGATGTGTGATAGAAGAGTTTCAGCAAAAATGAAAGGAAAGGTGTACAAAACTGTGGTAAGACCAGCGATGTTGTTTGGTTTAGAGACAGTGCCGCTGAAGACAAGACATGAGGCAGAGCTGGTGGTAGCAGAGATGAAGATGCTGAGGTTCTCCTTGGGTGTGACCAGGATGGACAGGATCAGGAATGAGCGCATCAGAGGGACAGCACATGTTAGAGGTTTTGAAAATAAAGTCAGAGAGGCCAGACTGAGATCTTTCGGACATGTCCAGAGGAGAGATAGTGAATATATTGGTAGAAGGATGCTGAGTTTTGAATTGCCAGGCATGAGGCCTAGAAGAAGACCAAAGAGGAGGTTTATGGATGTAGTGAAAGAGGACATGAAGGTAGTTGGCGCAAGAGAAGAGGATGCAGAAGACAGAGTTAGATGGAGGCAATTGATTCACTGTGGCGACCTCTGAAGGGATAAGGCGAAAGGAAAAGAAGATATATGTATATATACTGCTTGTGTGCATTAACTGTTCCAAATGAACAGAAAATTTTAATCAAACTAAAAGATCTCACACATCTGAAAATCGAACCTTACAATAGTCGCAGAACATTTGAGTCACACTTTAACTGTGTGACAATGAGCAACGGGGGTTGTGTTCTGAGACACCACGTACTTTAGGGTTGATTTTTTACAAGTTTAGTATGTACTTTCAGTGATTCCTGAGCATACTTAAATCCTGACTAGAATATCCAGCTATTGTTTTTTTTTTCTTTCGGTTTGAGAACATATGTACGGAGAGGCGTGCTTATGAGTTGGAGATATACACACACAGAATTGAAACAATGAGGACAATTCCTTTGTTTTTGCTGTTGCCAGAAACCATTTGGGTTGGACATTAAAATCATTTCATAGACAGCTATCTGGTTTTTATGTTGTTTTCACCTCTAAATGCAGTATGCACAGACACAACCTTCCCTAGCCAGTATGACAACATCTGATTGTGCGGACGCCACAGTTTACCTCCTGCCGTAACAGAGGTATGCTTACCTTGAGCGCATGTGTTATTTACCTTTTTTTAAACATACTTATTGAAGTGAATTATTTCCCGTACTTAACACATTTTGACACTTGTGGCAGACTGCTTTGGGTGTGTTTCAACTGTCTCCTGCTACGCAGAACAATTATGACCAAAGGCGCATTTGGGTTTTTTTTCTGCTGTCTTCTGATTTTAAAATGCTAGGTTAGACTATTCTCTAAAGGAAAAACCAAATGATCAATTAACAGCTCCCAAGCCTGTTGCTGAATGAAGAATAGTTGGCAGAGGTCAAGGTTTTATTTTAAGATGTCTAGTGAAGCCTGCCTTCCTTGTTTTGTTTCTTTTTTTTTTTTTTTCAAAGCTGTCTTCTGTGTTCTTCCTGACATCAAACAAGTGAGGGATGTCAGATGATAGCTTTTTCTCTTGTCTGGTTCTCATAAACAGGCTGTAGGAACATGTATCTTACAAAGTCACTTTAGCACACTAGGGGTCATGTATGTTGATCCCAGTGCATCCATTGCCGTTGTCCATTCCCTTTTCTCAAAGGCTAAGATGGAAAGTGAAACAGAGAGGGGTTCTACCATCTATCTGACTGTTCCGTCGACTGCATTAATGCAGCTGAAAGCCAGGTTGAGTCAGAGCGGGAACAAACAAGGTTGAGCTGTGACGCACACCGCTCTGCCACGCCTCCAAACTGCAGATGAGAAGCTGTCACTTTGAAGGATGGGATATATATATATATAAATATAAATATATATAAATTAAATATATATATATATATACTGTGTGTATATATATATATTTATACTGTGTTTATATATATATATATATATGTAGTGAAAGGTATATATTTTAAAGGTAGTTTCACAATTGTGCGCTTATATTGGTCAGCAGATCATCTACAGACGCCACATGAATCTATCCAGATCATATTTTTCTAAGCTTACTTTGGGACATGCAGTAGATGCAACAAAAGAAGCAGCTTTGTTAAACAGCTGTTAACAGCTGAGTTTCATTGTTTTATCAGCTAAATAATGCATTTCTGATCTTACCAAAGGATTTAGTAACAACGGACGGCGCTGACAGTTGGCTAGATAAGCAAAGCGCCGACACGATGTCACTTCACTCCAGAAATAATCCTTCAATTATATCATAATACTCACTCCCTAGTGATCATTAATAGACTGCATTTTTCAAATGGTGGGTGCCATGGGCAGAACAAGCATGAAGGCCTTGCAGGGAGTGAAGCTGTACACACATTTGTAATAATTTAGATAATAGTGAAGAAAACACTAACTCAACGTTTTTTGAAGTCTTAATTTAACTGGAAAAATAACAAAAATATTTTAGCATAAATCCCATTGCTACAAACGTTATTATTGTTATAGAATTAGCCTACATGTTTTTATTCTTATTGTAACATTAAATACAATTTACATAATTATTATACTGTGTATTATGTTTTATTATTATTAATGGTAATAAATATTTTGTGTTTTTCTCTTTTTTCCTTTATACTTTGAAAAATTATAATTTTAATAATTAAAACTGAACTTTTACATTTGAATTGAAATCACGGTTATTACCTTTACAGTTCAAGAGAAGACTGCAGACAAAGGAGCTGTGTGTTATTTTTACTAGTGTGATTGCACAGCATGGCCAACATTGCAACACACAGTCACAGCAGTACTACACATCAATTTATTTAGTATCACAGGAGATACAATCATTTGGAAAAACACATATTTGATGCACAATTGCACACATTATTATTTCAAAATCACATCAGAGCATCACGAGCATGACAACTCACTCTATTGTAATCAACAACAGCTATCTAGTGTATGTGTAGTGTACTGTGCTTCAGTCTTACACAAACGTGTGAACAACCTGTGCTTGATGGGTTTTTTATAACATGTATTCATACGCAGCCACAACATTAGAAGCACTGACACAATTCCAAGACATAACAAGATTTTACTGACACTTTTGATTACTTGATGTGCAGTCCAGCATGCATTTAGATTGTGCAGGCATACCTAAAGTTGTGGCCCGCGAGTGTGTACATTATCAGTGCACATCCTACACACACACACACACACACACACGCAACCTTGAAATATTGAAAGGTGCCATAATATGTAGTGGCACTACTAATACTCACTGAAACAAACACCAACTTAATCACGTCGTTGCAAAGTGACCTGGTAAGACAGCTCTACATACATCTAGATGTTTACATTACTTCTGGTTCACAAGTGGCCATTCAGGTAGCAGATAAAGTGGCCACATTTGCTGTGCAGCGTAACAAAACACCCCTAATGCTATGCACAGTTAATTCATATCCACGTTAACATTGCTAATGATTGCAGACATCATCCATGAATAGAATGGTTAGAAGACATGTCCAGTTGAGTTAGTCCTATTGCGTGTGTTGAATATTCCCCATATAAGGCTGTATAACCATGTGATTTCTCTCAGCCAATCAGAAATGTTGTATGTAGCATAGTCACGGTTTAATTGGTTTCAAACGTGCTAAGAATGCCCCCCCCCCCCACACACACACACACACAAAGATCCAATCCACATGACAACATTTGACAAAACACACGTCATTGTTTTCCATGTTTGCTGATTATTATTTACATGATAGCAGAGCCGGTCCTACCCAGTGAGGTGTCTAAATGGCAGCCCCCTCCATCAGCGATTTACAAAAGCCTGCAAAAGAAATTGAATGGCATTGTTTTTACCGTGTTGAATTCACATGCTTAACATGACAAATTACAAATAAATACAAAATAATATGAAATACAATATAAATACCCTTAACACAAAATAAATATTCTGTAAATAAGGGAATAATTATAAATACAATCAACATCCAACAGTTGGAAAAAAAACATACAGTTTGCACACAATTAGGGATGTCCTGATCCGATCCTCGGGATCGGGATAATCAGCCGATCTGCTCTATCATGAAGAGATCCGGTTGCCGTAAATCGGGGCCACAACATAGTAGGTGCGCTAAATGCGCCTGAGACCTGGAGAAAGCACAACAAGACCATGCAGACATGTCTACGGTGTACGGTGGTGAAATTAGTTTCACGTTGGACGCTGGATATTCGGCTCCGTGCTTACACGGTAGATTGCCTCACTGCTCCTCTGTCATGGGACCGGGAGCTCGTACGGGAAGTGCCCTTCTAACCGCTGGCACTTACTAAGAACCGTCAATAAATTACTATTGCTTTAACCATGTAAATTCATTAATCCTACCCTAAAGGTATTGTAATGGCAGCTGAATAATGCGACATCAGGATGGCTGTAATTCAGTTGGCCATTTATTTGCATGTCGACGCAGAGCAACACTAAATTGGATCGGAAGCTAAAAAATGTGGATCGGGACATCCCTACACACAACGATTTAAGCTACATCTACACTATGCAGTAACTATTTACAAAAACTAAATAAAATAACTGTATACAAAAGCTATATAAAATACCACTCCACAACTATATGCAAAACTGTGTACAAAAATGATACTTAACACTTCATTGTTGTTAGTAATATTAATTGGCCACTGCTTTACATTTGAATCAATGTGAGTGTTTCCATTTTATGAGTCAAGAGTAGTTACTAGTTTTAATATAATTATATTGAAGGGGAGGTTTTTCCCTATTTTTGGAGCCCCCTGGAGGCCTCAGTGCCTTTAGCAACCACATATATTGCCTAACGGGCCAGCCGGCTCTGCAAGATAGACAACTGTTCAATAATAACAATTTCCTGGGTTAGTGAGTTCATGCAAACGTCTGCTATGCACTTGACCATGTCAGCATTTCCCGTCCAAAAGGGTCCTTAAGACCCCACTCAGTGCTGAACTTGAGTGACCTCTGCAGTCCCGTGCAAGGAGGAATGTCAAAGCATGAAAGAACGCCGTGCCTGGAGGAGCCCCCTTGTTGTCAAAATCAGCGCCTGTAGAGGCCCGTGCTGAGAAAAAGATGCCTTGCCGCCTCTTGGACGGCACGTGACCGAGGCTAGACCATGCCGCTCTGCACATGCACGTGCAGCGGGTAGGGGTGGTAGACAAGTGGCTGCGTGATGAAGTAGCTGCTGTAAATGGGCTCGCTCACGTAAGGCGCGGGCTGATAGAAGCACGTGACGTTGGCGGCGTTGGGGATGGCATTCTGCTCCCCCAGCACCTTCAGAGCCAGGACGGTGATCATGTTGAGCGTCTGTCGCCTCTCATGGCCCATCAGGCACACGGTGCTTTCGTCAATTACGCGCCGCAGCGTCATCAAATAGTCGTATCTGCTGCTCTCCTCCCTGCCCGTGAAGTGACAATGCAGGTAGGCCTTGATCTTGCGCTGCTGCTCGCTCACGTCAGGGAAGTCAATGAAGAAGCGTGAGCACATGTACCTCTCCAAGGACTTGATCTCCTTCTCGCTGGCCGGACGGAAGTTCCTCACCAGGAGGTCGCTGTATTTCAGCAGGCCGCCTCCTCGGATCTCCTCTGGGTTGTGAGTTGCGATTAGGCGATGGCGCAGGTGCTCCATGGCCTGCTCAAAGTCTCCATACATGCACTCTGCCTCCACAGCCAAGGTGGACTCCCAGGAGCTCAATGGGGGAACTTCTCCATGCTCCTCTTGCGTGCATCCTACATTTATAGTGTTGCCATCTGGAGGCTTTTTGGGATGTTTCGGCTTCACGGTTGGCGCAACAGCTTGATTTGTCTCAGGGTTAGCTAAGCCCTCCTGTAAGGAACCTTCTCTTTGAACTTCTTGCACAGGAGGCTTCAGCAGAGACGGTATCTCAATGGGCTTGAACATTTGAGCGGTCATATTAGACACCTCGGTCAGTGAAGACCATTTTTCAGGTGTACAAATCATCTTACGTGACATTTTTCGTTGCAGTTTGGGCGAGGGATAGTAGCCGGGAACAACATCCTGTGATGTGCTGCAGGTTTTTTTCGCTGGGGGAGGAGATGAGAACTCAAGGTTGGACTCTTGCTGGGTGGAGGCGGCTATCTGGAGACAATCCTGCGTGGATGACCTCCTGAGGAGTGCCGTCATGGAGACATGTGATTGAGAGGCCTCATTTTGAACCTGCAGCTTTACACATGCACTCTTGGCATCTGTGGGGGGAGAAGGTGAAACCAAAGGATCATCTTTGAAAAACGTCTTTTTGTCCTCACAACGCTCAAAAACAATGTCCTCCTTGGAATGAACCTCCACTTCCTGCTCTCCCTGATTCGAGTTGATCTTGAGATTATCCTTGAGTGGCTCACTTTTGTCAACCTCTGCATGAGGAGACTCCTTTTCCCTAACATTTTCATGCCCATGTGGTGTCTCTCCACAGGAAGCCATTTTTGAGTCCACTTGTTCTCCTTCTTCAGTTCTTCCCTTTATCTCTTCCTTATTGTCCAAATTCTGAGCATCCAAGGATAAATTGCTCGCTCCTTTCCTGTCAGTCTTCCAGTAAGACTCCAGCATGCGATCCAGAATGATCTGGAAGGAGTCCACGCTGAATTCAAACTGCCTGCGTAGCGCACTAACAAATCTCAGTCCGACTGTTTTGGCTCTGTTATTGGACAGAGAGATGAGGCTCCATCTGTCCTGCTCCGTGACGACTTTCACCATCTTTTGCACGTACGCTTCTTTCATGGTGAGGCAGGTGATCTTGCGTCTGTTCACGCCACATGGGAGAAGGTCTCTCAGGCTTCCCAGCACCACCTCCTTAATCACCTGGAAGTCCTCTTGCCTGGGTAAGTCCACTCCAAAAATGATGTCCAAATCTCCGACGCTCAGGCCGCTGTCCCTCACCAGGACATGGCTGGCCGTCGCTCCATTGAGGCGTATATCTTTAACGTGGATTTTCCGTTCCACAAGTCCATCCTTCACCACACGGATGATGTCTTTGGCTCTCACTTGCAAAGTCGGGAAATTCCCGCGGCCATGGATGGGAATGACCTCGGTCAGGACTTTGTCCAGAGTCTGGATTTGCTCCAGGGTCAAGTTGTGGAACCTTTTCTCTGTCTGAGGCTCCGTCATGTTTGCCTGTGAAGAGAGAAGTCTCACAATACGTATCACGTTTACATCGATTTCCAACTGCAGTAACGCATTCAGGCCTGATGAACAAGATGTCTTGTTATGTCCGAGCTTGGTGTATGAAGGCCCCTGTTCTGTTCGGTTCTCATACACTGGTCTCTGACAAATGATTGTATTTTACCCTTGAATCTTGTGGTATTAATAAAGATGGGAACGGACTACTCCCAGCATTGCTTGCTTTGCTGAAATGCCATGAGGGAGGCACTTGCAGTATCGTTTCATCCTGAGGTTTGGGGGCATGCATGAGTTGGAAGTTGTCACTGCCGTCCTTCCATAGACGTGTTTTTTTTGACAGCTGGAGAACCATTAGTCAAATGCAAGATATTTGATTCTCTGCAGAATTAATGAATTTGACTGCTCATATGGAGGATAGTAAAGTTGTCCCCTCACTACATCGCAGTTTGCTGCCTCACTTTATCAGAGTTTTTGAAAAATGTATGTATTAATAAACCACTAATAAATCACTGTTTTGTGGTTGAGTATGGCCATTAGTCAAAACATTTTGAAAGTTAGTCTAAAGTCTAAAGTAGTACTCTGGTCACTATGCGTCGCATCTGTTACATTGAAGAGACGTTGCCTTACATTACATTACCTTAACGCTGCATGGAGTCAATGTTACATGTAATGAACATATACATACATACAACCCATACATATACAAACAGAGGATGTTTACAGTTATAGCAAAGATTTGAGCAATGTGTTAATAGTTTTCGAGGAGGAAGAAACATCTGGGGATGAAATAGAGAGAGAACTTGCAGAACAGGGAATTAAGCCGTATGTATTAAAACCGCCGACAATGACAACATAATTACAAACAATATAGAACATATTTAAGCAAATTTGATAAATCATGTCAGTGATCTTTTAGGTTTAGAATAAATTCATTGGACACTAACTAGTTAGCCCAGTAGCTTTTTTAACCAAAGTGAATTAATTTGGGCTGCACAGTGGCCGAGTGGTTAGAATGTCCGCCACATAGTCAGGATTTGAAATGCTGTAAGGTATGTCTGTGTGAACTTTGCATGATCTCCCCATGCATGTGTGGGTTTTCTTTGAATACTCCGGTTTCCTCCAACATTCCAGAAACTTGCATGTTAGGTTAATTGACAACTCTAAATTGTCCATATGAGTGTGAGTGGTAATTTGTCTGTATATGCCCTGCTATTGGCTGGTGACCAGTCCAGGCTGTACCCCGCCTCTCGCCTGAAGTCAGCTGGGATAGGCTCCAGCATACGCCTGTGACATTAGTGAGGATAAGCAGGATAGAAAATGGATGGATGGATGGAATTAACCTGATCTTTTTTATATCCAACCAGTGCAACTTGTATTAACATTAAAAACACCAAAGGAGTGAGCGCCTCATCAGACATACGCGTCACCGCACTTAATTCAGGGTATTTATATTTAATGACCAAAAACTATGTTTATGTTTAATGTTGATTACCAAAAACCATAAATATTCATTCATCCATACTTTGTCATTTATTTATTTTGATTGTATCATATATAACTTTCATAGATATGCCGGAATTATGTCATTTATTTGGCATTATTTACTCACATGCATATCTAAAAACAATTTAGAGTCGCCAATTAACCTAACGTTATAGTGTAATTTCCAGCAAGACACCATATTTTCCCTTCAAATCTGCCTCAATCGGGTTTAAGAACAAACACCAAATATGTGAATTACATGAATCTGAATGCTACATCAGCTCTCTTTTTCTGTGACTAGTCTTAAATAAAACGCTAGTCTTATTTTATTTGAAAATAAAGACATTTAAAATCCATTCATTGTACTTGTGAAATGTAATAGATTTTTCAAATCAGATTTATTTGGGAAACAATAACCCGGTGCTTACGACTTGGGCGTGACTCGACCTGTCTTGAGACTTGACTTGGCCTTGTGCGTCTTGAGACTTGATTTAAAATTAAAGACTAACTTGAGACTTGCAAAACACTTACAGATAATATTGAATGTATGGTATGAAATAATTGCATGCACTCCAGATAACAAAACATATGACTTGTTTCTACCACAATTAGACCAATTATGCCAGTATACAACCCAACCTTTAAATAAGGGTGACTTTTCCCTCCTGTTAAACATTTGCAGTTGTATTTGATGCTTGCTGCTTCTCTTCTAAGGTGGCAGTGATGAATGTAAGCATTTTTAATCCCACACTTGACTGCATCATATGGATAATGATGTGCTTATTATGCAAGAACATTGCATTTTAAAGGAGGCGGGGACATAATTATTGTTGTGTGATGACTCACTCATTCTGCAAAGTAAATCTCCAAAAGGGAGGCTTATTGAGGCAACATTCAAATGCAAAATACTGAGATACATGTTTGTGTCAGGTTATTATGTATTATGTGAATGGTTGCTATCGTCATCAGCATCACATGTAATACAGAATAAATGTGTTACTTCTGCTTCTGTCGCTGTGTTTGTATTACATGAAATAAAGCTTGAGTGATGCATCAAATTAATAAAAAATAGTATGCATTTGAATTACAAGGTCAAACATCCCTATTAATTTGCTTGTAAAAATGCTGAAATAACAGGATATGCGACTCATTTACAGTGTTTTTGTTTGCCTGTGTAAGCTTTTTTGAATTCGTCTGCATACTTTTGACACAATTACTATTTGTATGTATAAGCTCCATAGGCAGTATGACTTTTGATTTTGACTTTTGTCGCATACTATTTAAAATCAATGTTATGCTGCTATAATTACTAAACTATACGAAAGGGACACTTAAATCAATTCTAGAAGCGCAATAGGTGTGTTGCTGTTGTTTTGTCATGTGACGCATGATTTTTTTCAGCAGTTAAAATGTTGTCATATGTATATTTATATATAAATAAACTGTATTTACATTAAAAGGGGGTGTCAGTGAGTGCAGGTCCTCTATCAGTGAATGTCAAGCTTGGTCCTGCAGCAGGACTTCTCTCTCCTCTGCCACTTGGCTTCATTTTTTATAGGTACAACACCATGAGTCATACAGCTGCTGAATCAAGCTGCACTCAATGGCACAAAAGCACACCAAATATCCCAGAAAATTGCATTTTGTGCATGGAAATTACACGATTAAAGAAAGTGCAATCCTGTCTTACTAATATAGCCATTATATATTTTTGAAGAATACTGCTGTCATGTAAATCTGCTTTAATGCGTCACTTATAATGCTTAGGAAAAAAGTTAAAAAAAAAAGATTTGATTATTATAAAAGTATCTCGTTGATTTGAAGTAGTTAGTACTATGAAGATAATAATAAATCAACTTACCTGTTGTTTTTACCGGCTTTTGGGTCAAATCAAAAGCAGAAAGACAATGCAAGGAAAGACTTGAGATATCCAACAGGTTTTGAGGTTAAAATGCCAAGACGCACAGCCGCACTGTTCCCATAGCAACCAAGAACAAATTTACGGTAAATCACGACGCGCGCTCTCGCTCCAACTAGCAACTTGTAGACTGTCGGCCGTCCAAGTAACTGTGTATTTGAGGCTGAGGCAACTATTGATCAAAGTTTGACTTGTTGTTTTGTGGAGCAAAGCGACATGTCTGGCTGCTCCGCTGCACTGCCGAGCTGTTGCGGGGTGAACATCGCAGCAGACGGAGTGAGTCATCCTCTCTCCCCGCGGTGATCCACACCGTATATGTTATCATCAATCAAGCGTTGGCCCCGCCCACCACTTCATACCAACTTTCACTTTTGTCGCACGACCATGTCTCCTTAATATTCCGGACTCACGACAAAAACATCGCTTTTGTCTTGTGTTATTTTTCCTCGTTTGATTCACATTTTGCTGAAAGGCGAGAGGGCAGCTCCCTAGTGACGTCAACATGAGCCTACACCACGTGACGATGACGTCAGACGTATTTTGGTGCGGCACCAGGAAGTGTGGAAGACGAAAGGAGACCGAAACCCGAAAAGGCGGACGTGTTGTTACCGACAAACCCAGCTATACTTGACTGTTTTCGTGGACGTGACCTTCAAAGCCACCCCGAGAATTCCCAGCATGGATAGTATCCTTTCAAACAAACGCTCCGACTACTGGAAGTGTCGAAATGTCAACGCTAAGGTTCGAGAACCGATCATATGATATTTATGGACGATACTGGTGGTTCTTCCTTGTTTACAGACCTTAAAACGTCGACAATTCTCCTTGCCTGTACCGAATGTAATCGTATAGCCACATCTAGAAACTATTGTAGATGTTTTGGTTAGAATACTACACGTCTTGAGGCCTTAAAAAGCTTTGTTGCTCATGGCTGGAAATTCCCAACAGCTAGCCATAGTCCAACCATTGGTTACCAATGTTCGGGCCATTTTGGGCCCGTAAAACTACAATAATTATTGTCAACTATATTATTAGCTATTACACTGATTTGCATTGTTCCCTCTAACACCAAGCTTAGATGTGGATTTTTTGTTCAGATAGCTTGGCTTGTTTGCTTGTTTCTTTATTCATGGTTTCTCATGTCATTTAGTTTGAATGACCTTCCATTTCCAGTAGGGTGTGCTGTGTCTGTGATGTCAGGACGTGACAATGTTTGTGTTGTTTAGCGCTGAGTCACACTTGTCTTACTTGACTCAGAATTTTTCCAAGATTATCAGATGTTATTTTATGTATTTGCTTTAACGTCACATCCCAGAGCATCTTTTCAATCTAAAGTTTGCCGCCAAAGAACTTCAAAGAAACTCCAAGAAATGCGACAAAGACGAGAGAGCAGAGAAGGCTAAAGTCAAGAAAGTACATTGCCCAGCCTGTCAGTCAATGGTTGTCTAGAGACAGTTATATTAAGAACACCCTTTGTGTATGTGTGTGTGTGCGTGCGCCTCATTAGGCCATCCAGAAGGGCAATATGGACGTGGCAAGGATCCATGCAGAGAATGCCATCAGACAGAAGAACCAGTCGGTGACCTACTTGAGGATGAGTGCTCGAGTGGATGCGGTGGCCGCAAGAGTCCAAACAGCAGTCACAATGAACCAGGTCCTTTGAAATACTCCCTTATACAGTATCTAAGTATCTATCCCATTTGATTCAGTGCACATAGAAATAATCTCTTCTTGGGTCAAATGTTCTCCCCGTGCATGTGTGGGTTTTCTCTGGGTTCCCCGGTTTCCTCCCACATTACAAAAACATGCATGTTAGCTTAATTGGCGACTGCATAGCTATGAATGGTTGTATGTCTGCCCTGCGATTGGCTGGCGACCAGTCCAGGGTGTACCCCGGCTCCCGCCCAAAAGTCAGCTGGGATAGGCTCCAACAGACCCGCAATCCCCTTATGAGGATAAGCGGTATAGAAAATGGATGGGTGAAAATGTCACTGTCATAATCATTGTTAGGTAGAGAGTATTAAGCTCTCAGTTAGGCTATGGTCTAATATTCATAACAGTTCTACAAGTGTACAAATAAGTGACATTTAGTAAAATGTCTTTATACATTTCTGTAATATATATACTATAATATATATATGTGTCTGTTATGCTGTGCTAACCATGTACTATGTCTCAGGTGACAAAATCAATGGCTGGAGTGGTGAAAGGCATGGATGTTACTCTGAAGTCCATGAATCTGGAGAAGGTATAGTTATTTTTTTTTATGATATCTTCTAAACCACTGGTTCTCAACCCACCATCACCCCTTAAGCAGCGATCCAAATTGCGGAAATAGTGTAACTCAAATATCTTGAAAAGGGTTTAAATTTCAGTACAAAATAACACAGTGCGCCAGCACCAACATGCTGAACATTTCAGGAACAAGTTTTTATCCACAAACTCAAAAGGATTTGAACAAAAAGTGTAAAGGTTTTTTGTTTCTGCTAACTTAGTCTCTATGTGCTAGCTCAGCAGTCTAGTAACAGGTTGTCAGTAAAGCCTCAAATTTCAAAGCCATCACTTTGAAGTAGGGCTGCCACAAACGATTATTTTGAAAGTCGACTAATCACAGATCTTTTTTTTTATTATTTGACTAATCAGATCAAACGTAAATTGAATACAACAATAATAATGAAAGACAGTAAAGATGAAAGGTGATTTAACTTTTAATGAAATATGCTTGTACCAACAAATGCTTGTTTAACTGTGTAGCATAAACTGCAAACAACTAAGCACAAAAATAAATACTTCAGGTTTATTTGAGGTGTGTGCCTACAATGAGGTAGGCACTTGTAACTAAATAATATCTTCATTTTATAACTGCATTTTGTGCTCAGTGGGATAGGCTCCAGCATACCCGGAACCCTAATGAGGATAAGCAGCATAGAAAATGGATGGATGGATGCTCACAACTGTATTCAACTTTCCTACACTCTGACTCTATAATATAATCCCAAACTGTACAAGGCTCTTGTTCATAGCCAGGAAAGTTAGCATTTCTACAAGTCTCAGAGAAAGGCTTGCTCTCTTTTGAGAGCAGATGTTCCCTGATGCAGATAAAATCCGCTCCGATGGGGTGGAGGTTGCAGGGATGCACAGAAAAGATTGTGACAAGCCCCTCATTTTCACTCCACCATTTCAGTGGATCCTTCTTTTTTGCGAGTGAGTCCTCTCCAAAGTACAGACGAACTTCACAAGTTAGAAAACACCATATTTCCTATTCAAACACATCACTGTTGTAACGTTACAGGAAACACATGAAATATGTGTGCTAAGAGCGGCTAATGTATCAAGTCGTCATCGCTAATGTTAACTTTTACAGCTATATGAGTAAGTAGTAAGTTAGTTCTCTGTTTATCCTAATATTAGCAGCTAACTAGCCACTTAGCCTAATGACACGGCGGTGCCTCTTTATCAGTGTCACAACCCACAACGTGGTTTCTTTTCAGGTGCTCGTGCATCACAGTTGTTTTCCTGAGGATTAAGAAACGAGAGAGAGGTGTTTGCGAGTTGGAGACACAATATATACAATCCTGATCAAAATATTAACACCAATTGTACAATAAATTAATTAATTTAAAGCAGTTCAAAGTAGAGCTTCAAAATGCAAAAAGAGGAAATGGAAGCAAGACAAAAAAAAGTTATAGTAATTACAATTTACAATCAATTAAAGTGGGAAAGGCCGCACGGTGGCTGAGTGGTTAGCACATTGGCCACACAGTCAGGAGATCTGGAAGACCTGGATTCAAATCTCCGTTGGGCATCTCTGTGTGGAGTTTGCATGTTCCCTCCGTGCGTGTGTGGGTTTTCTCCGGGTACTCCGGTTTCCTCCCACATTCCAAAAACATGCATGTTAGGTTAATTGGTGACTCTAAATTGTCCATAGGTATGAATGTGAGTGTGAATGGTTGTTTGTCTATATGTGTCCTGCGATTGACTGCCGACCAGTCCAGGGTGTACCCCGCCTCTCGCTCAAAGCCAGCTGGGATAGGCTCCAGCATCCCCGTGACCCTAATGAGGATAAGCGGTACAGAAAATGAATGAATGAATAAAGTGGGGAAAAAAACAATCATTAAAGTGAAGGCTGTTCATCAGCTGATCAAAATTTTAAGACCACAGCCTTTAAAAGACAAAATCTTGGCAAGAATCTTTGTCTTTCTGTCAGGTGTTTAAACTGTCATGATCTCTGGATGGCAAAGGCAAAAAAGCTTTCTCTCTTTGAACGTGGCCGGATTGTGGAGCTGCATAAGTAAGGCGCTCCCAGCGCGGCATTGCTGCAGAAGTTGTACACAGTAAAACAGTCATTTGAAACTGTCTGCCTTTCCTGAAGTCCTAGAGTAATGTTCCCATTAGCCTCCTGAAAACACTGGCATCAAGCAAGCCCAAAACAATTTTGAGGTCATTAACAAGAATGGCGCAGCTACTCATTTCTGACAATTGTTTTGTTTTATTTATTTATTTATTGGGGGGTGGGGGGTCAGATTTTTTTATCTATGGTCTTAAACTTTTGATCCCCTGATAAACAAGCCATTTCAGTTTAATGATTGTGTGCAATAATTTGCGTTCTCAATTTTTTTGTCTTGCTCCGATTTATTGTTTTGCATTTTTAAGCTCTCAGGTCAAACTTTGTGTCACTCAGTGGGTATGCAAAATTTCTCGAAAAATGTTAACGTAATTAAATAAAATACCTCCTCTATTGTGTTATTAGTATATATACTATATAGTATATATAACTGTACTTCTAGGTTGTGGGTGTGGTGTGGAACTGTTTGTAATATTTTGGTTATTCACCTACACTAAATTATCCTTTTTTCAGATTTCAGCTCTCATGGACAAGTTTGAGCACCAGTTTGAGACCTTGGATGTCCAGACAGCCCAGATGGAAGACACAATGAGCAGCTCGACAACGCTAACCACTCCACAAGTACACATTACACTTTTTTTTGGGTTTAAGAGACAAACGCATTAGCTGTGTGCCTAATGTGTTTCAGAACCAAGTGGATTCGTTGCTGCACGAGATGGCTGATGAAGCAGGGTAACACCCTTTTGGAGATAATCACACACACACACGTAAAGATGTCATCAATTTAAGATGTTCTTATTGACTTTGATGCACTTTTGTTAAGGTTGGACCTGAACATGGAGCTTCCCCAGGGACAGACTGGATCAGTGGGTACCAGCGTGGCCTCAGCAGAACAGGTAAAGCATTAACAGTGACTTGAGTTTAGCAGTGGTTGCTGGTGCATTGCAAAAAATTTGCATTTGCAAGAAAAGCAAAAATGTCCAATAAATGCAAATGGACACTGGTGAAAAGAAAAAATACTGCTGTGTATTTCCCTGGTAAAAGCTGTGATAATGTGATGAAAGAAGCATAATGAAGTCAGGAGTAAAAAGTGTAAGTTCGTCAATTTTGATTATACTATACAGTCGTCCCTCATTTATTGTGGTTAATTGGTTCCATACTTGACCACTGTAAGTGAATTTCAGCAAATTTGGGTTCAATATTAATCAAAGGAGCATTATTAGCGCTCTGCAGACATTAAAAAGCGCCCTAATAGTCACTTTTGCACTCCTATTTGTTTACATCACATTGCGCAGGCTACAGGATCACTGCAGGGACATAACAGGGACATAACATAACTAGTTAGCCTCTCCAATATACTTATTGTAAAATTCAAGTATTTCAAACGGAGTGGAGAAGAAAGACAAAGTAGCCAACAACTTACCACCTCCACACATAATGAGAGGAGAACCCTTTTTTCATTCGATCTGAGCCAGGGCATGTTTGCTTGGCTCTGCTGGCTCAGTAGCCAGTCTCCATTCAGTGTAGCATGGTATCATAACTTAATTTAATGTCTCAAAACATTAATGAGGTCTAAAGAACAGAATTCTACGTATAGATAGATAGATAGATAGATAGATTGATCTGCTTGAAAGGCAGCCACTCACAGCGGCGCCATTTTGAAAATAACCTGTCATTATTTTTGACCAATAATAGGCCAAAGTCAACCACAAAACAGCGATAATTTAGCACTATTTTAAATTTAGCACTTTTTTTAATAATAAAAAAGTGATATAGTGTGGGAGCAATTTTGAAATCATGATAAGGCGAGGAAAGACTAAATGTACAACACTAAATTCTCAGCATTATTAGCATAATACTACTTGGGTTATGATTAACACTGTCGAGGATATAATATAAATATAATGGACTGTGTCAACAAATAATGAAATACGTACAATATATAATTAAAGTTGGTAATTAATATACAAATAATAATAACACAATTACTAAATTAGTATGTATTTTATTTGTTTATGTTCTATTATTAAAATAATATAAAAATGGTGATCAAACTGTTGAGCAGCTAAAATATATATATTTTTTATTGTAATGAAAAATTGTTTTTCCACATATGAGATTACCAGGCATTTTATGTTTGGTATAATATAGTTTTACCTTTTTTTTATTTTAACAAAGGTGTTTTTATTGTTGTAACTAATCTACCTTTTTATATGAGGATTTTTAGTATTCTGTGTCCCTAATATTTCTTTGTCCAAACCTGATATACAGTTCATATTTTGTAAAAAAAAAATTTCTCACATCTCCTCCACCAATGATTGCCTTTGCTTATCTTTGTCTTAAGGATGAACTGTCTCAAAGGCTGGCCAAACTCAGAGATCAAATGTAAAGGACGAGTGCAGCGGAACGACACCGTACCACACTGTCCTGAGATGCTCATACACCACCAAAATGATTACTTCCACAAAATATCTTTCACTACTTTACATTGGGTGAAGTTATCTGCAGGTAATGGCACTTGCTGGGTTTGTATTTATAACACCCTTGCAGCAATTTGAATTATTCTTTGATAAACCTTTTAGACTCTAACAGGAATGTGGAAAATGTTCATATGTGATATTACTATAAAACGCATACACTGAACAACTTACATACATTTAAAATATTGTGGTATATAATGCCATATATCTATAGGCCAATGCCTTATAACTGGTGAAGAAGCTTTGGTCTGGGAAGGTATTTTCTTATTCATACTGTATGTTAATTATTGCAGCAAACCTTTTCTTCATGTATTGGTGAGTGTGTGAAGACCCTATCCCTTAATGGTGAATAGACCATGTGTCATGTTGTATTTACTGATCATTTGGAAAGGGGTTACATTTTGAAGATTGCACACAATAAAGTTTTATAATAATACTTGTATCTCTTCCGCCTTTTCAATAAATTTTTCAACATACAAATCTCTTACTTTATGAAGTGAATTTGCCATTTTTGGAAAATTATATGAATTCATAACATGCTTTTCAGGTATGGTGCATTTTCTATGCCAAGAAATATTAAGAAAATGAAACATCCATCCATTTTCTTCCGCTTAGCTGAGGTTGGGACTTCCCTCTCACCGGGCCCTTCGTTGAGCTCTTCCAGGCAGATCCAGAGTTGTTCCCAGGCCAGCTGAGAGACCTAGTCTCTCCAACGTGTCCTGGGTCTTCTCCCTGGCCTACGGGCTGGACATATCCTAATCACCTCCCCCTCCTAACCAGATACACGAGCCACCTCATCTGTCTCCTTTCAGTAAGATCTATTAAGGGTTTCTGGAGAGAAGGATCCGCCGGATAGTCGAATCTCAGATTCTGGAGGAGCAGTAGTGTGGGTTTTGTCCTGGTCGTGGAACTGTGGACCAGATCTATACTTTCAGCAGGGGTCCGTGAGGGGTGCATGGGAGTTTGCCCAACCGGTCTAGGTATCTTTTGTGAACTTGGAGAAGGCTTTTGACCATGTTCCTTGGGGGAATGTGAGGTATAGTTCCCTGTATGACCAATGTCAGTTTTGTTCGCATTGCTGGCAGTAAGTTAAACCCTCATCCAGTGAGGGTTGGACTCCGACAGGGCTGCCTTTTCCCATTGATTCTGTCACGTTACTATTGTGGACTAAATTTCTAGAATTTCTGTGCGCATCCAGGGCGTGGAAGGGCTCCGGTTTGGTGGCCGTAGGATTGGGTCTGCTTTTTGCAAATGAGCTGGTCCTATTGGCTTGATTGAGCCATGACCTCCAGTTCTTGCTGGACGTGTTTACAGCTGAGTAGAATGACAATCAGCACATCCAAGTCTATGATTCTCACCCGGAAAAGGTGGAGTGCCCAGAGTAGAGACATGTACGTACCTCGGTCCCTCCGAGTAGCTAGATGGACAGGTAGTTTGGTGCGGCATCTGCATCGGTCTGTTGTGAAGAGGGAGCCGAAAGGCAAAGCTCTGAATTTACCCGTCCATCTACGTTCCTACCCTCACTTAGGTCATGGACAATGAAACTGTTACTAGAGTAACAAATCATGAAGTTAATAAATGTAACATGTATTAGTTAATATTGTACCCGGCTTCATACCCTTGTTTGGATAAGCAGTACAATCAAATAAAATAGATTGTGATTGGTTAGGTGCAGATGTTGCAGCGGGCATCCCTTATGACTGAGGGCCCTCGCCTGGGTGGTAACAGCTGGGTTTTTCAACAGGACAACGTGCAGTTCACACTGCTCGCTTCTTCAGAAATAACATCACTCTTTTGGACCATCCTGCATGTTCCCCGGATTTAAATCCCACTTTATAACCAGTATTTTTGGCACCTTATAATATCTGCACTAAAAACACTTTCATGCCTTTACTTATCAGTGATTTCACCTTTTTACGCAGGGTTCTATCTTTAGTTAGTTCTATGTTTATTTAATGCTCTATGTTTACTTAGAATTCTACGTTGCACTGAGTCGCCAAAGAAAGTTCCTAGTTCGTGAATTGTTCACTTACAATGGCAACAAAGTTTTTCTGATTCTGAGAACATTTGGGGATGGAAGGCAAGGGAACCTAATAAAAATGGCCATCAGTTCCAGACAGTTGATGCCCTTTGTGAAGCCATCTTCACCACTTGAAGCAATGTTCCTACCAGCTTCCTGGAAACACTCGCATCAAGCATACCCAAACCATATTTTGAAGTGAATAACAAGAACGGTGGAGCTACTCAATACTGAGTCCTACATAGAACAAGTTTGGAGAGTTTTTGTCATTTTTTGAGCGACTCCAAGTGGGGCACACATGAAAAACGACGTCTAAATGTAGTTTTCAAACAAAATTAAAGGTAAAAGCAGCTTTCCAAATCTCGTTTTAAATCGTCAATATTAACACACAGAAGCAAGTGAGAGCACGCAAGACTGATATAATGATTTTATAACCCTCAAAACATAAAATATTGAACATTTACGCAAACGGGAATGCCAATCAAGCATGGCGTGTGTGTTGCCTGTCAGACAGCACTGAGGGCTTAAAGCTGCGTCACGTCATGTGACTGTGGCGTAAACCGGAAGCAGCTGATCGTTACTCTGCCTGATCCCATCAAGTAATGTACACAACTGGGTTCTTTACCCCCAACAACCTCATGTTTACGACTGATTAAATACACGTAACCCTTCTGTCCAGGTTGGGTAAGTAAAGTACGCCATTTCCAGCTGAATTTAGTTGAGCTAGCGTATGAGCGTGGCGACGCTTCCTGACATAAATTTGTAGCGTTTGTCTTGCTAGTTTAGCATATTAGCTTCCATGTTGTTAGTGGGCAGAGATTGGCTTTACATAAAAGTTCATAGCGTGTAAGTCATAAACATTGCCTTCTGTTGCGTAGAGTTTACAGTTATATCGTAGGTTGATTTTAGCTTCTGCTTGATGTGGCGAGTGAAAGTATGAAGTAAACACACAAGTGAAGATATTTGTGCCTCAGCTGAGGGCGAAAGGAAGAGGAGAGCAGCTGCAGGGCTCACACAGAAGTCATCTGATCTGCTGCTCACAGGAAGATTCCGTCCTGTCTGCTCAAGGGGATGTCCAGCTCAGCTATGAAGAAAAAGGTCAGCTGCTCGGTGACACCATTTCAGTTTGACACTGTCTGTCGGGGGAGGGGGCGGTTGTTCTAGCATCAAGTTTATATTGGGGTAGTTGTTTACAGTACGTGCAATTCACTGCGTGTATCCTACTGACCCTGAAAGGAGTTTTAAAAAATAAATCGTTATTAGAATCACACCCTCATAAATTAATTAGTTGCCAGGAAAAGTAAGTATTGCATTACTAATATGTCAAAGAATTCAGTTTTATCTTTGTAGTGCCGATGAGAGATGTTTCAAAAGGCTGAGGGCTGAGCTCCTGACTTGCAATTTTCTACCAATACACTACGGGCCAGTGTTTTTATTATTATTTTTTTTATACAAGTTAGCAACAACAACTCTTGTTGACTAGCTATTTCGTTTCTTGTGTTGTATTAGTTATGTTAGGTTAATTGGCGACTCTAAATTGTCCATGCCCTGTGATTGACTGGTGGCCAGTACAGGGTGTACCCCACTTCTCGCCTGAATTCAGTTGGGATAAACTCCAGCATAACGCCGCTATCCTAGTGAGGATAAGCGGCATAGAAAATGGATGGATGGATGGGTGTAGTGGTAGTGAACAATGGCAATTGAACCAACAATCAAATTGTTTATTATTGTTGTGCCAAGGAATTACTATTTACTATACTATAGAAAATAACTTGTATATGATTTAGAGTAGTCAGTGAACAGCTTGTGTAGCAGTACAGTAATCCCTCATCTATCGCGGTTAATTGGTTCCAGACCTGATAAATCAATTTTCGCAAAGTAGGATTGCTTCTTTTTAAAGGGAATATTTTCGTAGCTATTGCATAGAAAACCTGTGTATGACCTTCCAGGTATGTTTGTAAACATTATTAGAGCCTTTTAGACATGAAACAACATCCCTTTAAGTTCCTATTGCCATATGGCAGATATACTCAGAGATAATTAGCCATTTAAGACATACATAAAACTTGCGCTCATGTATGTCTTAGTAAATGTGTTTCATATGAAGGACAGGAAGTGACGTCGGGGGTTATTATTGTGCCTGTTTTGACATCATTTGAACCAGCTATAAAACCTGTCTGGCGATCAAGTCTGGTGCTTGTCTCACCGAAAAATTACTAACACACTGTGACCAGTGTAGAATACGACATCTATCATTTGAATGGTCTTCTTAATGGCTAATGTTTGTGCTAGAGTTTTACTAACAATAGTCCCTGTTCAACCACGAAACAGCATGATTTATTAATTAATAGATGTTTAAAAAACTGTGAGAGTGAAGCCATACAATTACATCAATTAATGGTACCCTGGTAGACCTCTGCTAATGTCTGTTACCCCCGTGTTATGGGCAACCTTCTCCAAGAAGAGATCAGGCAGACACTTTTCTGGCTTTTAAATCTTTCAGTGAAAAATGTCTGAAAAATGTCACATCAGCAGGCAGTGACGAAAACTAGGAAGTGGCTATGCTAAATGCTATGCTTGAGACATGCCCACATAGGGGTGTGTCTACTTTCTCAATGGATCAGTATGTAATTTATATGTTGGTATTTATTGGCTTTAAGGGTGTATGTGTGCAAGCTAGTTTGCATGCTGCAAGTCAGATAAGGTTGCTAGGCAACATCCCTGCTTTATTGGCCTCGCCCCCACCCCCGTACAGAAAAGCCGCCCAGCAGCCGGCCTGCCCGCCTAAAAGTGAAAGCGAAACAAGTGTGACCACAAAACAACCCGACATTATTATATTTTATTTCTACCAACCCTAACAGAATCACACTTTAACTGTGTTATCAAGAGTAATGAGGGATTGCGTTCAAAGACATCACGTGATTTGACTATAGATGTATTTTCTGGGATTTCCGAGCATACTTAAATGCAGGAAATTGTGAATACGTGAGTGAGTGAGTTTTTCTTTGTTTTTCTGTTTGTTAATTACCACACATTCACACATAATTAAGACACTGTTGTTTTGTTTGGGGTGTCCATGAAGACCCCTCGTGGTTATCTAGAGATGGTGTCGGAATTGCATTGCTGTTGATGTGGGCAGGTCAGAAAAAGGTTGTAAAAAAGCGTCAGACTCTGTGTGATTGTGTGGAGACACTGGTTAGCTAGCTAGCTTGTGGCCGTCCCTGCCACAAGTCCCTGCAGAGAGTTGCAATGTGGTATACACAATGAATAATAGGAGTGTGAAGGTGACTATGGGGTGTTGTTTCATGTTTCCAGGGCTCTAATAAAGTTAAAAACCATATTTAGAAAGTCAAACAGATTTGCTGTGCTCTAACTATGAAAAGGTTACATTTTTTTAACACTCAATCCTTTAATGCGGAAATTAATTTAACTCAGTCGGGTCCAATTAACCAATTAATCACTACAAACGAGGGATGACAATACTGCTTTTTAAGCTGAGCACTGACTACTCTACATCATAGTCATTCCAGTGATCTGTCACACTTGTGTTTTCAGGTGTTACTGATGGGGAAAAGTGGGTCTGGAAAGACCAGTATGAGATCAATCATCTTTGCCAATTACATAGCTCGAGACACACGCCGCCTTGGAGCTACAAGTAAGAAGTTCAAGGAGATTAAAGAGAGTTAGGACTTTGTTCCTGTTGAGATGGTTGGTTTTTCTAATCTCATTTTGGGGTATGTTGTCATTCTTTTGTAAAATATAGTTGATGTGGAACACTCCCACGTGCGGTTTCTTGGCAATCTGGTTCTAAACCTTTGGGATTGTGGAGGGTAAAGTCAAATTTCAAGTTGCCAGCTTCTGACTGAGTTAAAAAACAATAAAAACATTGCTTACATCCTTCACCAGACAGGACACTTTCATGGAGAACTACTTCACCAGCCAGAGGGACAACATCTTCAGGAACGTGGAGGTGCTTATTTATGTATTTGATGTGGAGAGCCGTGAGTTGGAGAAAGACATGCATTACTACCAGTCGTGTCTGGAAGCCATCCTGCAGAACTCCCCTGATGCTAAAGTCTTCTGTCTTGTGCACAAAATGGATCTGGTGCAGGAGGACCAGAGAGACCTGGTAAGACGAAGGATAAGGGTCTTTAAGCAGAAGCATTGGTAGAGTTTAGTAGTGTCTGTAGCTTTAATGCCACATGTTAATTCCATGTTAGTAGCGGACTGATCATTATTTTATCTGTAGCATGTACAAGGTCATGTTCATTTATAATGTCAGTTATTATGACTTGGAAGTTATTAGCATCCAGATTTTTTCCATATTATGGATTTTTTATGCAATTGATGAATGAAGAAACATAAAACATAGCCCAGGGTTCTCTAAAGCCTGGCCGTGGCTGTTGTTTTGTACTGGCCTACGACACGTTCTAACTATACAGTATAATTTAATGAGAAAATTAAAACTACAGCAAAAACAGAAAAATCAGTAATTTTACAAGAATAAAGTCAAAATATTAGAGAAAATAGTTGTAATTGTCTGAGAATGTATCATTATGAGGAAAGATAACATATTAGTAGCACAAAGTTGAATTAGTAAAGAAACATTTTTAATGCCATAATATGTACAGTAAACCATCACTCAGGATAATGGTGAGAAGAGATACATGTGTGTAGAGCCAACTGGTAAATTATAACTATTAATGATATAAAAGTATACTTAAATGGTGAGTCAGTGTCATTTTGCCTTTTATACTTTCTTTCTCAATGATTATCAGTGAAGATTATGTCCCTCATATAGAAGGTTGTGTCATGAAGGGCATCCGATGTAAAACGTTTGCCAAATCAAAACATGCAAATCAAACAGAAGAAAATTGATTCGCTGTGGCTACCCTTGAAGGGATAAGGCGAAAGGAAAAGAAGAAGATTATGAGGACACAAACAAAACAAAATAAAGTTGTCATTTTTGGAAAATTAGGTTACATAAAAAGTTATATTTGTGAATAGAGTCAAAATATGGGAATGAAGTCTTAATGATGAGAAGAACATTGACAAGAAGAAAACTGAAATAGTTTGACAGTTAAAAGAACAAGAAATTTAAAAAAAGTAAAACTATTACATAGTAATAGCAAGAAAAAAGTCACAATTTTACAAGAATAAAGTAGTAACAGGAAAAAGGAGGAAAAGTAATGTCCTTTTAGTTGCACAGAGTTGAAATATTAAAGTGTTGTTTTTTTTTTTAAAGTTGCAATCTTATGAGAAACAACACAAAACAAAATAAAGTTGTATTTCTGGAAAATTAGGGCAGTGAAAAAAGTTACAATAATGGGAATAAAGTCAAATGAAGACAAAAAATTTTTACAAATTTTTTTGGCGCTCTTAATAGGTCATTTAAATTGAACTTTTGTTATAGTTGTTGTTGTTTTGATGCTCTGTAAAGTCAACATTATTATGTTCTGAATGTGTTTTCATTTGCACGTGGTCTTGATAGATTTTCAAGGAGCGTGAGGAAGATTTAAAGAGACTCTCCCGACCTTTGGCTTGCACATGCTTCAGGACGTCCATCTGGGACGAAACCTTGTACAAGGTTGGCATTTTCCACTCTTATGTTTGATATTCATCCCAACAGGTGCTAGAAACGTTGGTAACCGCATTTTCACAGGCCTGGTCCAGCATCGTCTATCAGCTTATCCCAAATGTCCAGCAACTGGAGACAAACCTGACAAATTTTGCACAGATTATCGAGGCAGATGAAGTCCTTCTCTTTGAAAGAGCCACGTTTCTGGTAGGTTGGCAACCAAGAAACGGTCCGTGTATAACATGTGACACCATATACAGTATAAATACAGTATAAATATCTCATCTCTACTGCCTCTTTACTGGCATGTTTTAAATGACAGGTGATCTCCCACTACCAGTGTAAAGAGCAGCGAGATGCTCACCGCTTTGAGAAGATCAGTAACATTATCAAACAGTTCAAACTCAGCTGTAGGTAAGTTCATGGAGAAAAAGCACCAAACTTACTCTTTAGATTAATAGACAAATAACACAAGGTGAGAGGTTGTGCTGTGATTAGGGATAAAAATTAGATATCTGTTAACGTCGACTGCTTTTTCTACTAATGACGTTATCGGCGGTTTGCTGCCTTAGTCAGTCTGCCGCCTGGAATTATTTCCAAGCTTTGCCTAAATCTAAATAAATATGCCATTTGTAATGGCTTTAAAGTCCTGCGAGGAGGGTGGGAGAAGTGTGGTGTCTTCCTCAACACCTCTTATTTTTGGAAGTCTTCATTTTTATAAATGTATTGTTTTATTTGAATATTTGTTTCCGTTTATTTAATTTATATTATTACAGTATATTCCGTTTTTTTGATAATACTTCAAATCTAATCATACAGGAAGAATCACACACAGCTACCTTACTTGTTCATAGTAGAATAACATGTTATTGGTCATTTTCTTCATGACTTATTGAGACAAAATAACTATGGCACTTTTTTTACAACATGTAAATTGCAGTATTTCTCATTTTGCACAGTGTTTATTTGTGAAATGCATCCATTGGCATCACTGTTACAATACATGTTTTGAGGGATATCGGTATCTGTATTAAATTGCTGGACACCGAGCAGCTGAAATTTTAACTGCTTGCATTGTGCTTAAGTGAGGCAGTGAGCACCCAGAAGATCCAGCAGGTGAAGCTGAAGTGAAAAAGGTTGGCTGTGTCTACCACCGGGCACCTACTTTGTAATAGTGCCACCAAAAGGATAGTAGTAGAAAAGTATTTCCCAGCATGTGCTGATTTTACACTTCTGTCGTATGGCCGGGATTGTTCAGCCTCAGAGGAGGTATGTGCATTCTTGTCACAAGTCATGTGTCTGTATTTCAGTAAACTGGCAGCCTCTTTCCAAAGCATGGAAGTGAGGAATTCCAACTTTGCGGCCTTCATTGATGTCTTCACCTCCAACACATATGTCATGGTCATCATGTCAGACCCGTCTATTCGTAAGTAGTGACTGAATTGTGTCTCACGAGTGGCCCAAGTGAATACTTCTTACGCCTTCACTTTGTTTTTTAACAGCGTCTGCAGCCACTCTCATCAATATCCGTAATGCTAGGAAACACTTTGAGAAGTTGGAGCGGGTGGACGGACCCAAACACAGCCTACACATGCGTATGCGCTAGCCTGCGTGGGTTGGTCCATAGTGGATACTCTCAGCCAATCACAGGTCATCGTGCGGGACTCCTGCATCCTCGCCTCACTATAACCTCACCTTCAATCACACTTATTATGTGGAAAAATACCCCAATATTTTTGGTCTAATTTCTTAAGCGGTATTAAGCGCAGTGATGCTTTTTTTGTCTAGTGTCTCCTCCCGTGACCTATTAAAGATTGAAATGTGTTTACTTTGAAGGGGGGGGGATATCATGTACCTCGCAGTTGTATACAAAGACCCCTGTGATCGGGGGACGTCTTTTTCTGCATGAACTGTAACAGCAATGTAAAGCGTGCTGTTCTTTGAAAATACAAGCAATATAGTTTTATTCAGAAATACCTAGCATGTGTGTGTTTTTCTTTGTATCACTTATTAGGACACAGACACATTTAAACTGCCGGTTTGTGTTGGAGCATCATGTTATGTAATTTAGTTTGTTTATTTAAAAGATCATCCATCCATTTTCGATGTCGCTTATGCTGACTAGGGTCATGTGTGAGAAAATCTAGAAGATCTATAACTGAGTACATTGTGGTCGTTTTTTTATTGGGTTGAAAAAAAGTCGTTTTCATACTGTACCGGATTAGTAAATAAGTGCATCCAGACGGGAACGAATTACTTGAGTGAAAACGATGTAATACACAAGCACACCTACGCGTGGCGCTGTGAACACCACAAGACACACCAGACCATAGAAGAAAACGCACGCGCATAAGTTCGTCGTCTTCGGCTTGTTTAGGCTGGCGACGAAGTACAATTACTTCAGAAAGTCAGTTTTTGAATATAAGACAAAATGACGGAATAATATCGACAGTGGTGAGTTATGCCCGTCGAAGTATTGAGATATTTGACTTTGTTGTCGAAGATCACTTGTGGCCACGTGACTGCGACAAAGTGACGGTGGTGTCCGTGACGTCATAGTTGTACTGCGTCTACACCAGCAACAACAAGCCGGCGTCGTCAGATTCTCCCACCGTTTTCAAAAAATACCTTTTCAGGGCACGCAGGAAACCGTTCCAGTGTGGATGAGAGCCCGAAACGACAAAATACTTGGCTGTTTTGACCTGAAAACGTTTCCGTGTATATAACCTACACATTTTTAAATGGGAAAAGAAGGTCTCCCCAAACGAGCCAAGTTTCCCTTCCGGTCACTCACACATACCGCTGACCTGGAAAGATACAGCCGTGACAGACCTTGCTTGAAAAAGTGGAATGCCCAATTTTGATCTACTGTTTTGGCGCAAGAAGTGACCTCTTTAAATAGAAAAAAGGAGTTACCTATGCTTAAGCAATGCATGGTAAAACCAAACTGCCTGCTACTATAATACTTTTTCACCCATTGTTACTCTTAAGTGTTATGTCATCCTGTCTGATAAAAAACTGTGCTACACGTCTTCCAAAAGAAACAAAAACATTTCCCTTATAGTCGAATGTATTTGTTAAAATTAATAGTTTACTGTTTAATTAATAGTATTTGTATGAATGTATTTCTAGTATTTTGGATCACTGATACTCAAAAAAAAGGGAGTGAGGCTAACCTTACGTTCTTCATAAAGATTATAATGCTCAGTTGATTGCCAGATGTTATTTTAAAAGTACAGTATGTTTATCGTAGTTTGCATTGGTGTAGAACTGCACTCATGGCCAACTTAGGTTTTTTCAAATGTTAAAACACCTCAGCATGGTACTCAGTATGCATCCATATCAACAATAAACAGGGTCATCTATCCTATCCATCCATTTTCTATGTTGCTTATCCTCATTAGGGTCGTGGGGTATGCTGGAGACTATCCCAGCTGACTTCGGGCGAGAGGCGGGGTACACCCTGGACTCATCTCCAGTGAATCACAGGGTATCTTATTAGAGCATTATTATTTTTGCAAAGCTATTTTTTAATACAGTGCTCTGTGTATCTAGTGCTTTGTTTTACTAGTGCATCTACTGACTACTCCCATCATCTACAATATGTCACGTCTTTGTCACGGCATTGTGGTGTTGTAGTCGCGAGATATAAGACCCAAGTGCAGGTAATGTATATATATTTATAAAGTATATATTATATATATATATTTAATAATAGTTGCAGCTGTACAACGGCAGGAATCCACAGAAGAGCAATAACAAGGTCAAGGCTAACGGAGAGGCATGCGCCAGAACTAAATAATCGGACAAATTAGGAGCAGGTGCGAGCAGATAAGAAAAGTAAAAGCAGCGGAGAACAGAACAGAGCAACACAGGAAACACTACAAAATAAATGCATGAAACCTGAACGGATGCATAAAATTGGAAAATAAATTAATTGACACACAAAAAAATTCCAGAGCGTGACACAGTAATTGTTTAGCAAAATAGCAAAGGCACACTTGTAATCTATGTAAGTTCCTTTAAGGCTCTACAGTGGTAAAATCCATTCCGGCTGTTAAGCATTTGATCGTCCTTGATAGTCATTTATTTGCTAAGATGAGAGACAAGGGATGCAGAAATCATCTACAGTACTGGTCGACATTCCTATGGGTCACGAAAGATCTATAGGTGACGCAGTCCTTCAGACTGCAAGGAACAAGCACTCATTTACTGCTGCAAACACTTTGTTCCGTCTGTACTTATCCACACCACTTGTAAGGCTCACTTGCATTGTGGAATGCCAAGGCCAGTCCAATGGAAATTACACAGTCAGTTGTAGTTTTTAGAGAGGGACATTCAAATTGGAATTGAACAAGAAAAGTCAGTTTTTTTTATGAAGTTGTTCCAAATGTTTGAACAAAAAAACAAAACCGAAGCAATTTTTCCCATATGAAATAATCTAAATCCAGTTAACCCATTCCAGAAATTCGGATATAACAGCATTACATACATAACATTTGATCAGAAAACAATGTAAAATAATTATAAATGACCAATGAAATGGACAAATGAACATTCACTCATGATCAAAATTTGAAGACCAGTTGAAAATTTGCAAGAAATTAAATTTTTTGTTAGAACTCAAGTAGAGCTTGCAAATACAAAAAAATGTGAGTGAGTGAGCTTTAAGTCAGCAGTCTATTGCAAACAACCACTAAAGTGAAATTGGCTGTGCATCAGCTGATCAAAAGTTTAAGACCATAGCTCAAAAACCTGAAACCCCATTAAAATAGAAATAAAATGTTAGAAAAAGGTGTTGCTAACGAGTAGCTGCAGTAGATGCCAGTAATGTTGGAAGCCATCAGGACCGTCAAGGTTTCGTTTTTTTTTCTCAAATCTGAGATTTTTCAGAGAATACTGTAAAACTATCTTCCACCTTTCAATGTCCCATGTTTGTGTTGTGGAAATTTAAAATCGGCAATTTTGTGAGGTAGAAGGAGACAAGGCCTTTGAAGATGCTTTTCTTTGTCGTTAAAACTCTTCTCTCTTAGATGGCGTCTGATGGTTATTGGACTGCATTCGGCACCAGTGACAACTTTCTTTTGGGCCTAGGATCGTCCCGCGTCTTGGCGAACAGCCCTTTAGATCATCCGGTTCAGGTGACATTTTTTGGGTTTACCACTTCACTTTTTAATTTAAAAACTTTTAAATCTTAAAAAATAAATTTTGACCCTGTAAACATTGACAAAGATTACTGTGGAACACTGTTCCTGATTTGTTAAACAAGCAACAAACAACATGAATTTACTATTTGGATTTGAATTATGAGGGTTTCAACTACTTCAAAATATTATTTACATAACATAAACCTACTTAAATGGAAACTTGAGGTAGCCTTAATGGAACCAGGGACTGGAACACTGGAGCAGGACCGGACCAGGGCAGGAGCGGATAGAGAAAACTATCCGGGAAGAACCGAGACCAGCAAGAGGTCGCAAAGAAGCAATCAGAACCAAAAACAGAGCGCCGGCAGGCTGGAGGACCACAAACCCAGAGAGAGACCAGTGAGCAACCGCATTCCACAAGGGCAAATGGGCACTGGGGGCCACACACCCAGCAGGCCCAGAGCTGCCCCAACCAGTTGTAAAGAATCCCCTCCACCACAGGGAAGCAGGGCCCGGCCCGCCCTGCGCCACCCCATGCCTGGCCCTATGCCCATGACAGAGGAGGCATTGCCCCCCTACCCCGCAGAGGCCCTGGCGGCAGCGTTGTTGAAACACTTACACCCGCCTCACGGAGCCAATCCCTGTGTACTCCCGTTAAAATAATAAATACAAAATTAATAATAAAAACATAAAAACACGCACATACATATCAACACGCGTAACGCCTAACTAAGGGCGCAGAGGAGCAGGGGTCCCAGACCCACAACCAAGATCCCAAGCCGTAGAACGTGGCCTGCTATGGAGCACGAAAACAAGCCCCCCATACACCCCTGCCCACCCCAGCCCCAATGGCAGGACACGGCGCTTACACAGTCGGACGCTGAGCGTCTACTGACTTTGAAGGGGAAGCGTAGAGTGGATTGTTCCACTGTGCATAACTGTATGATTATTGGGTAAATGCTGAGCTTTGTCCCGCCCATTGGGCGCTCACCATCTCTGGGGGTTCATGGATCAGTGGGCTGGATGATTGGATAATCTGTTTGAGGCAGAATCACTTTTTGATTGACAGTGAAATTAATATGCGATCTTGAAGTTTTTCATTCCTTTGTTGAACTGATCCAGAGACTTTACCGATCCCCAGGGACTTTGTTAAAAACGACTATGAACAGAGGAATTACATATAAATAAATCTAAATTGTCCATGGTATGAATGTGAGTGTGAATGATTGTTTGTCTGGCCTGCGATTGACTGGTAACAAGTCCAGGATGTACCCCGCCTCTTGCCCAAAGTTAGCTGGGATAGGCTCCAGCATACCCTCAGCGACCCTGGTAAGAATAAGCGACATAGAAGATGGATAATGTAGGCCGGAAAAAAATGCTTGACAACGTCGGGGCGTGCTCCTAATGAGACGACGGATGATGTCTTGGGGGATGCCTTCCCAGATCTGGACCAGGGCATCACTGAGCTCCTGGACATTCTGAGGAGCAACCTGGCGGCGCTGGATGGACCTAAACATGTTGTTCCAGAGGTGTTCTATTGGGTTTAGGTCAAGTGAATGTGGGGGTCAGTCAATGGTATCAATTCTTTCATCCTCCAGGAACTACATGCATACTCTAGCCACATGAGGTCGGGCATTGTTGTGGACCAGGAGGAACCCAGGTCCCACTGCACCAGCTTAGGTTCTGACAATGGGTCCAAGGATTTCATCCCGATACCTAGTAGCAGTCAGGGTGCTATTATCTAACCTGTAGAGGTCTGTGCGTCCATCCAGGGATTTGCCTCCCAAAACCATCACTGACCCACCACCAAACCGGTCATGCTGAATGATGTTGCAGGCAGCATAACAGTCTCCACGGCATCTCCAGACCCTTTCACGTCTGTCGTATGTGCTCAGGTTAAACTCGCTCTCTGCGGTAAAGAGCACAGGGCCCCTGTGACGTAGTTGCCAATTCGGGTGGTCTATGAAAAATCCCAATCGACCTCTACAGTGCTAGGCAGTGAACACAGGGCCCACTACAGGACATCGGGCCCTCAGGTCACCCTCATGGAGCCTGTTTCTGATCGTTTGGTCAGAAACATTCACACCAGTAGCCTGCTGGAGGTACTTTTGTAGTGCTCTGGCAGTGCTCATCCTGTTCCTCCTTGGAGGAGCAGATACCGATCCTGCTGAGGGTTTAAGGACCTTCTACGGCCCTGTCCAGCTCTCCTGGAGTACCTTGTCTCCTGGAATCTCTTCCATTGAAACTTGAGACTGTGCTGGGAAACACAACAAACCTTCTTGCAATGGTACGTATTGATGTGCCATCCTGGAGGAGTTGGACTACTTTTGCAACCTCTGCAGCGTCCAGGTACCGCACCATGCTATCAACAGCGATGTTGATCCAAGCCAAATGAAAATCTACAGCAGTAGAAAGACAGTCTGTAAAAAATCAGCCAAAAGAGATGAGGAGTCAGTGTTCTAAACCTGAAAAACCATTCCTGTTTTGGGGTCTGTCTCATTGTTGCCCCTCTGATGCACCTGTTGTTGATTTCATTAACAACAAAGCAGCTGAAACTGATTAATAACCCCCTCTGCTACTTAACTGACCACATCAATATCCCACAAGTTTGACTGTTGGGTTACTATACTCTGATTAAAACGTTTTCCTCTAATTTTTTTGAGCAGTGTATATACTTTGAGTCCTTTTTTAGTATTAAAGTACATGTCTTAGTATTAATGTACTTATTCTTAGACTTTTGCTTATACTTTTCAGTACAAGCCAAATATACTTCACTGTAGTATATAAAATGTAGTTCATAAAAAGTAGTAAGTATACTACCTCAATTTTAGTGTAAAATAAGTAGGACACTTGAATAACTTTTGTTTTACTAAAGGTTGTAGTAATTAGTTAACCAAAATGAACGAGGACAGGTGTCCTGTTACCTGTATTATCATTTTGCATAATGCTAATACTACAAAGTGAATAAACCAGGTCTGGCCATCGATTATTTATAAATGTCAATTTATTTCACTAGTGTACTCCAAACAAAGCCATTTTAAAGACTTGGATAAAGCAAGGTATTCTGGGAAATTAAGTGCTGTTCTATCCATCTATTTATATTTGAAAGGTTTTACAATTTTAATGATCTGTTTTATCTTAGTAGTATTTCAGTGTTAATTTGTAAATTAAAAAAATGACTATAATTACTATAAATAATAAATAAAAGTCATGGAATTTCAATTGTACTTCCTGAATTTAGTGGTCATGCTCATTTCAATTCTTTGTACAGCCCTGATGTCAAGTTCAAAGACATGTAGAACATCACATATAACACTCTTGGAGATTAATATCCTTAAGCACACTAAAGAATCTGCTTCTATGAAAGCGACAGTAATAACAAAGCAATGTAGTGGTTTTATTATTGAAATGGAAAAGTTGCTAGTGCTTTGGCTTTTATTGGTTTTTATTCATTCATTCAGTTTTCTGTGCCGCTTATCCTTGTTATGGCTGCAGAGGTATGCTGGAGCCTAACCTAGCTGACTATGGTTGAGAGGCGAGGTACACACTGGACTGGTCACCAGCTAATATTCTTTTTATATTGTATTGTAATGTATTACTTTTACTGTTTTATTTAATTCTTGTATTTAGAATACAGAATATAATTACTGTCTTTTATGTCCTTCATGTTTTCTGTGTGCAGTATGAGTAATTAGTTCCACACATTCTATGAGTGGAACTTAAATGTAGCCCAAAGACCTTGGGTAGTATTAATGTACAACATGGTGAAAAACTCTTCCTCTGTCAAAATATATAAATTATGGGACATAGTGTCATCATCTGTGCAGTAAGCCTGACCTGGAAAATAATTCTGTTTGTGAAGTGGACAAGTCACATTCTACCGTCTCTCCTTATGGATTATGTCCCAGGGGTGGGAAGCAAGAGACGATGCGTTTAGGGCCAGAGCATCACTTGTCTTGTGAACTAAATTCCCTCTGCTGATGCAAGCAAAACACTCAGTGTTTACGCAGTGTTTACGCAGCACAATCAACTTAACCCAAAGGATCTTTGCTGTGGTTTCTGGTTGACAGGCTTATGCTTTGAAATTCCTATACTGTGATGTTTGGATTTTCAAAGTGTACTTTGAACAAAAAAACACATCACTGATGCAATACTTTACTGTTACATAAAGGGCATGTTTTCTTTGTGATGACGCACTTACATACACGCATACATACATGCACACACAGCACTGCAAAAGGTAACATTTTTGGCCATCATAAAGTCTAAAAGTAAGTGCTTTGACTGGCCTGAATGGCGCAAGAGCTCATATAATGTTATTTTACCTTTATCGTCTCAGTCAGTAAACGTTAAAATATAATGGTTAATCATGGTCACTGTTTTCACGTTTTGTGACCTTGGCCGTGCAGGTTACTCCCACGAGGACAACCGTCTGCGTGATCGGAGGGCCAAGTGCGAGACTCGTTGACTGTTTCCGCGCTAGTGTCATGGCATACATATGTGCTGCAGTCTGTTTGATTCATCTGGCGCTCCACCAGCGTTATACGCTTTTTCAGCTGCTGCTGAGTGTGAGCATATTCGGCAAGTAGACGGGAAAAACGGGTCTGGAGGATGTCGAGAGATGACTCGAGCCTCTCCACCTTCTCCTCCGTGTCCTCTTTCTGCAGCCCGCTACGCTCACTATTCTCGTCCAGGAGACCCTCCTTCATCAGGATTTCACGGCCCCTGTCCTCCAGGACGGTCTTGGCGTCTGGATACTCAGTCACTGCCTCCATCAAGTCATCCTTTGAGAGGCAGAAGAGATCCGAGTATCCCAAACTGCGAATGTTGGCTGTCCGACGATTTCCCATCTTGCTGCCTTTGATATTTAGAATGCTGATCTCTCCAAAGCAGCTCCCAGCGGTGAGAAGGGCGTACTGCGTGGCCCCATCATCTCCCACCACGGCCAGCTTGCCCTCCTTGATGATGTACATCTCCTTGCCGATGTCACCTTTCCTACAGATATAGTCTCCTGGACTAAAGACTTGTGGGCGTAATTTGAGCACAAGCTCCACCAACAATCCTGCCTCACAGTCTTGAAAAATACGCACCTTCTTCAAGGTTTCCAAGTGCACATTGATAGCAATCTCCGCCCGCAGTTTGTTTGGCAAGTTCTTCAGCACTTCCTGCTCGTCTACTGCTTTCTTGTTGGTCCACAGATAGTCGAACCACTTGATGACACGTGTCTCAAGTTCTTTGCTGACTTTACGAAAGTGCATGTAATGTTTGATGGCATCGATTCGAGCTTGAAACTCAGCACGGGTGGCGTTCATGTTGGCGATCATGGAACCCACATTCCCCACGATAGTGGCAAAAATCAGCACCCCGACAAGAAAGTCAAAGACCACAAAAACGTACTCTTCATCTTGCACTGGTGCAGGCATCTCTCCAATAGTGGTGAGCGTCATAGTGGACCAGTACAGACAGTAGATGTAACTCCGAGTTAGAGAGGAGTATTCCGGGTTGGAGGTGTTAGGGAACACCCAACTGTCTGAACCAAAACCTAAAGACTTGGAGATAGCATAGTAGATGCAACCATTCCAGTGAATGATGACCAGGATGTAGAGCACCAAGTTGCAGATGCGGAAGATGTTGGGGTAGTTGGTGCGCGTTTCGGTACGATCAAAGAACTCAAACATCCGCGGGAAACGCAGCAGACGGTTGAACCTGATTTGAGGCGTGTGGATGCCGGTGTGGAAGTAGACCAGGTCTGTGGGCAGGATGGATACCACGTCTAGCTTGAACTGTAACGTGCGCACGTAGCTGTCCCTCAACTTGGTGTGATCCTTCACCAGAAGCCCTTGTTCCAGGAAGCCTGAAACCAAACACAAACAATGTTGTGGGGTTGTTGTCACGTCTGCACTGCTTATCCTGTTCTAGGTCACGACAGGGGATGGAGTCTATCCCAGCCACCCTGGGTTGGCTGACAGTCAAACACAGGGCGCCAAGAGAATACATAGTAGTCAATCCAATGTATTTTTATCAAGATGCGGCACCTCCCAGGGATGCTGAGGATCAAGGGAAGACATTCTAATGACAGCCTACACAAGCACAACCCCATTTGATGAGTTTTCATAGAAATACGCACTTTCAATGAGAATTCCATCATCTAAAACATATCTCAATGCAATGGAGCATTACGCCATCTCATCCTGCATACATGTAAGAATTTATATATGACAAATTGGATGAACTTTGTTTATGATGTGATGGGATTTTTTAAAAATAACTTGCTGTTTTATTTGGATTATTGATTTTGTTTGGATTTGTGTTTGGTTTGAGAATTTTGGTTTTACAGCCCATGGTGGTCCTAATGCTTTTAAGATGATAGTTCTATTAGCTCCACCTACTGAGTTGTGCTCTGAATGCTTTGGAAGCATGCTTACATACATGCATACATTTAAAACATCACCCAATTATGATGCAGAAGTTGAACTTTTGGAGCAACAGTAATTATTGTGCCTGTGAGATAATTCAAATCTGTAATAAAAGCCTGTTGTTCCGGCGATCAAGTCTGGTGCTTTTGTTTCTCACAGAACATCACAGAAACATTACTGACACCTAATAACCAGTGTCGATATCATCAATATCTTAAACTGCATTTTCTGAATGCCTTATATTTGTATTTTACTCCATCTAGCCATTATTATGTTTGAAAATGCTTAATTTAAACAAAAATACCTAACATTTGCTTAGATAATGTCTACTAATAGGCCATATTCCACCTAAAACAAGATTTATTAATTTATGTATTTCTTAAAAACAGCGACAGAGTGAAACTGCGAAATTTTAACCGCAAAGTGGCAAAAGATGACTACTTATTAAGTTTTATAATTATTAGACAAATGGTCGAGGACCTATGGACAATTCCATAAATCAAGTTTGCCATGTTTTCCAACCAAACTTGCCGAACATTTACACACATGTACTTGTCAGTTCCCTAAAGACGTGTATCAAAATTTCGTGGTGTTTCGGCTAAACGTGGCAAAGTTACAGTGGGTGTTTTGTGGTGTTCAATGAACTGGGTAAGAAATGGGGTTTTAATAATAGCACGTGGTGTATGTGTCTGAAAAATAATGATGATTATGTTAGGGTCAATTGTTACTGTCATCTCTTTTACACAGAATTGTTTGGCGCATGAAGAGCCGCAATAGATATTGTATTGTAAAACATGTCACCTGTGCGAAGTCGTACACAAGTGTCCATGATGTAAACAATGTCGGAGAGGTAGTCTAGCACCAGCCAGCAGATGTAATAGGCCACCTGTAATTGATCAAAACACGCCCTGTGGATGAAAAAGACAAAGATTGGTTGCTAGAGGTGAGTGAGACTACAAATTTGGCATCAGTCTGACGCTAAGTGAATATTGATACAGGTACTTACCGATGCTTACATTTTTTGGATCATGGAATGCTTTAGTGATATTTGCCTTTAATTTGATGATCATGATTATAATCAGAATAACACAGGACAAATATTTTGGCTATTATTATATTTGAGTGGAATAGGCCATTAGTGCAAACAGAAAAAGTTTTCCATCTTCAAGTTCAGTTATGAAAGATGAAAGCAAAAAGAGAAGTGTTGTGTTGATTTTTGTTTAGTGGATCGTTAATATAGTGTATTATGATGTATACAGTTATATGTTGATGTATTGCTTACAAACTCAGGAAATAATTTGGGGCAAAAAACAAAGGATGTGAATGCGAGCCAGTATAAATTGTTTTTGTTTACCTATTTTTCACTATTGACTTTTTTGTGTGTAATATAAAGGAATAATTGCACAGCTATACACTAGGGCTGTCAATCGATTAAAATATTTAATAGCAAATCATCGCAGTTCAAAATAATTTTAAAAAATCTATAATAAATGTACCTTTGAAAGATCATTTTAAAGTTTTTAATACACATATCAACATGAGACTGGACAATGTGCTTTCTCCATTTTTTAAAAAATTAAACATTTTGTTTTTTAAGCAGCTCAACACAAAATAAACCTCAATATATTAAAAAACAAACCCAAGCAAGTAGACATTGGTAAGGTAAACTGTCCATCACTCACATATGCTCTTCGAGCAAATTATCTTCCAAAATATAAGTGTGACTAACATTTTGCTCACCTTGCCCACAAATAGTTGTCCTTGGCTATGCCTGATAGTGATGGGAAGTTCGGATCATTTTACTGACTCAGATCTTTGAGTCCCGTTCAGTAAAAAGAACAAATCGTTTTTTGAGTCATTTCGTTCATTTTAGCAAAATATGAAAAAATGCAACATGCGTCTTCCCTATCACATCTATTGCTTACACAAACGTTAATCACACGACAACCATGACAAAATTATAATGCTATAAGGAACTGAAAAGTAATTCATTGTTTACCTGGGTATTTTGTCTATGAATCACTCACCTCACCCCTCTGTCCCTTTTCGAGTCGTTCGTTTATTACATGACAGCGCCGTGTGAGCTTAACCTATGCTGCATGAGCCGGAAAGAGAATCGATTAGTTCATCTCTCAAGTCTTCGGGTTTTGAGTCGTTCGTTCATCACGTGACAGCCCCATAAGCCTAACCCTAGCATCTTGTAACCCAAGTTTTAGCTTGCAGTTCAAAGCAAAAATCCAACCAAGAGATATATGGTATTTCAAAAACACTCGTTACTTGGGTCACTCGTATGCCAAGGCACCACTGTAGAAATGACAATAATAAAATACCTGCATTGTATGTGCAGTACTTTCTCTTTTCCCCTGGCATTTGAGAGGCAATGTACTCAAATCACAACTCAACTCACAGCGACAGTACATACCAAAGATTGTTGAGAGAGCCATCTGCCAAGGCTTTGAACTATTTTGAACTTAACATTCAAAATACCACTTTTTTTGTCCATTTCTGCTCAACATTTAGATACTTTATTAATCTCTAAGAGAAATTCATATTTCCAGTATTCTCAATCTACGGTGTGGGCTGATGGCCAAACAGGATGTGCTCATGTGAATCGCCCGTCAAAACAAGGCACTGTTAAAGGAAATGTCTTTGACAGCCCTAGTACAGCATATGCATTTTACATGTCATACTATAGCCCTTTTAGCTATGGCGCATTTGCAGTGCTCATAACTTATCGTGATATGCCACACCAGAGAGGGGGATGAATTATCATGGCAAAGGAGAAATGCTCAGTAATACAGACTTCAACATATTTTGTTATTATTTATATAACAGTCAATATTTGAGAGGGAAAGGCCTTTGGTTTACATAATGTGTTCTTTAGAAACTTAGGGAATACGTTCTTGGACACAGGAGGCAGAATACACACAGTTTGTATGGCAGTTGCCGCACCCATATAGTGAAGCTTAAGTTTGTGTGCTTGGAAAGTGAACGTTTGTGTGAAATCGAACGTTTGAAGATGGTGTAAGCGAGAACAATTCATCGGTTTTGTGTTTCTCAGCATTTTGTACATAAGTTATACCTAAGTGTTGCGTATCTCTGATTGTGCTAGGTGAGCGTGTGTATTGTAAAGACCTCTGTGAGAAGCAATTAGACTGACAATGCACGGAGCTATTAGACTGTATATTAAAATGTGTAACATTACCTTGCAACAACAAAGAACCAGTTGTAGAGCACGGCTGCGGCGATGACAAATAACCAGTGGTAGTAGGTGTCATCAGACGGGGACACCACAAAAACATCCCATTTGTTCCTAAAGGCACCAAAACAACAGTACTTAGCCGGATGTTAAAAAAACAGCTGTTTAAATTCACTGTGTCTTTTATTTGGCACACTATTGTTAAACTATAGCGTCAATGGTAACTTGATACACACAACGACCTTTGTAGCAACAGTAACATTCATTTTCTATTTTCATATTGGGTCTATACACATTTATGCAAATCACTGATGTTGCCAAGATGCCCTTGAGTCCATTTTCAAAAAAAGTCAAAAACTGCCATGGGGCCAGAGAATATTGTGAGTGCCAAATATTTGAGGAAGATGAGAAACGCTATTGTATCTATTGTATCTGGTATTGTATCTCCCCAGGATGTATGGGAAGTGTGCATTAACAATAAGTTCCACCAGTTATAATTATTTTTGCCTTTTCTTCTGCATGCAGAACTACATATTTTGTCTACAAAATGTATTTTTTGTTGAGATTTGTGTTGGATTAAATTAATTTAAATGATTTCCTATCAGAAAAATATGTAGTATGTTTCCACCTGACCTTTTAGAAACAAAAAACTGGGTTACACTCTATATATTATGGTAAAAACGAGATTACAGGAAATAGAAGACATTTCTTCTTCTTCAGTTGTGAACGCTTGATTCCCTTTACTGACGCAAGTTCTTATGAATCACTCGCTGAAGAAAATTGGGTACTTGATTCACTTGACTAACTCGTCCCAAGGTGACAAAGCCAAGTGAATCCTGATTCAAGAGAAAACATGTTTTGAATGACTTATTCTCGAATGTGCACTACCGCCTCTAGGACAGGGGTAGAACCGTTTTTGACTGTACTGTATATCCAATCATATCCAAGGATTGTAGCATAAAGTTCACATTACTTTCAGAGTCTACTGTGTTACACAAGTCCAATTGCATTGCTGTGCAGTGTACCTCAAGATCCCTTTGGTATTGTTGCCATTGGCGTCTGTTTGCATGTTGCTTGCGCGACTGGGGGCATTTCGCAGCTCAGGGCCTCTGAAGCGTTCCAGGAAGGAGTCGGGTCTCTCCTGCTCCTGGGTCAAGCTCCTGTGAGCCCATTCCCTCAGTCTCACCACCAAGCTCACCAGTCTGGTGTGCAACAGGAATATAATTATGATGCCCACTTTAATCTCATAAAAACACATTGCATTTTAAATTTTTACCATTTATCACCATTTTTGGACATAGAAAAAAAGCATCCAGATACAATTTTATTTTTGCTCCACTGTGGCTTGCTTTAAAAAAAATAATTATTCAGCAATGTTCCAAAGTCTTGGACAACCGCAGGTTTTATTGTTTTAATGACTTTTGTTACCCCACAGCAGTCATGTTGACATAAAACGGTAAGTAGCAGAACAGATACAGTTAGAAACATTGTAAAAGTTGTAGTGCTCAAATGTCCATCCATCCATTTTCTTCCGCTTATCCGAGGTCGGGTCGCGGTGGCAGCAGACTAAGCAGGGAAGCCCAGACGTCCCTCTCCTCGGCCACTTCGTCCAGCTCTTCCTAGAGCGAGAACGAGGCGTTCCCAGGCCAGCTGAAAGACATAGTCTCTCCAGCGTGTCCTGGGTCTTCCCCGAGGCCTCCTACCGGTTGGACGTGCCATGAACACCTCCCCAGGAAGGCGTTCGGGAAGCATCCTAACCAGATGGCCGAGCCACCTCGTCTGACTCCTCTCAATGCGAAGGAGCAGCGGTTCTACTCGGAGTCTCTCCCGAATGACAGTGCTTCTCACCCCATCTCTTAGGGAGAGCCCAGCCACCCTGCGGAGATAACTCATTTCGGCCGCTTGTACCCGCGATCTTGTCCTTTTGGTCACTACCCAAAGCTCATGACCATAGGTGAGGGTAGGAACGTAGATCGGCCGGTAAATTGAGAGCTTTGCCTTTTGGCTCATCTCTCTCTTCACCACGACAGACCGGTGCAGCGTCTGCAGTGATGCGGACTCTGCAATCCGCCTGTCCATCTCACGTTCCATCCTTCCCTCACTCGTGAACAAGACCCTGAGGTATTTAAACTCCTCCACTTGATGCAGGACCTCATCCTTGACCCGGAGATGGCACTCCACCCTTTTCCGGGGGAGAACCATGGACTCAGATTTGAAGGTGCTGATTCCCATCCCAGCCGCTTCACACTCATCTGCGAACCGATCCAGTGAGAGTTTAAGGTCACTGCTTGATGAAGCCAACATGACCACATCATCTGCAAATTGCAGAGACCGAATCCTGTGGCCACCAAACTGAAACCCCTCAACTCCCTGGCTGCGTCTAGAAATTCTGTTCATGAAAGTATTGAACAGAATCGGTGATAAAGGGCAGCCCTGGCGGAGTTTAACCCTCACTGGAAACGGGTTCGACTTATTTCCGGCAATGCGAACCAAACTCTGACACCAGTCATACAGGGAACGAACCGCCTGGATTAGGTGGTCCGATACCCCATATTCCCGGAGCACCCTCCACAGTATTCCCCAAGGAACACGGTCGAATGCCTTCTCCAAGTCCACAAAACACATGTAGACTGGTTGGGCAAACTCCCATGGACCCTCAAGGACCCTCCTGAGAGTATAGAGCTGGTCCACAGTTCCACGACCAGGATGAAAACCACACTGCTCCTCCTGAATCCGAGATTCGACTATCCAGAGGGTATAAGTGTAGAAACGAAAAGAGAATCAATAATACAAAAATATATAAATGTAGTAATATTTTTCCATTTGGTCTTTTTCCATTTTTGAATTCATTTTTCCATTTTGTCATTGGTTTATTTGTATTGTCATGTTTTTTGCATTTTGCTGTTGATTTTCCTGTTTTGTCTTTGTTTTTTCCATTTGCTTTTTGTCATTGCCTTTACCGGATGCCTTAAGATAGTGAGTAAAAGCAATGACAATACACGTGTGACTAGTCCTATCCAGGCTGTCCAGGACCTATCCATCCTAACAGACTGACCTGCTTACAGCTGTATTGACATTGCTTTTACTCGCTAGCTTGAGCCATTCGGTAAATGCAGAGATGAATGTGAAAAAGCAAATGGAAAAGACAAAACAGGAAAATCAAGGCCAAAAGGAAAAATACAAAGACAATACAGATAAAGCAATGATCAAATTTACAAAGCAAAGACAAAATGGGAAAAAAATGTAACTACATTTGAATATTTATGTATTATTGATTATTATATTTCCACGTGTATTTCCGTTTCATTTTGGCACTCCTGTGATTACATATTTACCCCCTTCTGATTTTTTTTGTTTTTTTTTTATGTTTGTCACACTTAAATATTTCAGATCATCAAACAAATTAAATAGTAGTCAACACAACTCAACACAAAATGCAGGTTTTACATAAATCCTTTTCTTAAAAAAGTGACAAAAAATCCAAACCTACATGGCCCTGTAAAAACAAAACTGTTTTAACTAAGATATATAATTGTGAAAAACATTATAATCAATTTCTAAAGCTGGGGGACTCCAGCAAACCACAATGAGAGCCAGTATCCACTAATGGTGTAAACATGGAAAAGTGGTGAACCTTTCCAGGAGTGGCCGGCCAACCAAAATTACAACAGCAACAACGCAGCAACAACTCATTCAAGAGACCACAAAAGACTCCACAACAACATCCAAGGAACTACGGGCCTCAGTTACCATGTTACCATAAGAAAGACACTGGGTAAAAACAACCTGCATGGCAGACGTTCAAGACCCAAACTACTGCAGAAGAAAAAAAGAACATTGAGGCTCGTCTCAATTTTGCCAGAAAACATCTTGATGATCCCCAAGAACTTTGGAAAAATATTATGGGGTCTGAAGAGACAAAAGTTGAACTTGTTGGAAGGTGTGTGTCTCATTACATCTGGTCTAAAAGTAATGGTGCATTTAGGAAAAAGAACTTCATACCAATACCACAGTAAAAGATGGTGGTGGTAGTGTGATCGTCTGGGGCTGTTTTGCTGCTTCAGCACCTGGAAGATTTGCTATGATAAAAGGAACCATGAATTCTGCTGTTTCCCAAAAATTCTGATGCAGAATCTTCAGCCATCGGTTTGTGACCTCAATCGGAAATGAACTTGGGTTCTACAGCAGGACAATGATCCAAAACACCAGAGCAAGTCCACCTCTAAATGGCTGAAGAAAAACAAAATGAAGTCAAAGTTCTGATCTGAATCCTACTGAGATGCTGTGATATGACCATCAGAAGGCGGTTCATGCTGGAAAACCCTCGAATGTGGTTGAATTGCAACAATTCTGCAAAGATGAGTGGGCCAAAATTCTCGACAGCGCTCTGAGAGACTCATTGCAAGTTATCGCAAACGCTTGATTGCAGGTGCTAATGGTGGCCCAACCATTTATCAGGTTTAGGGGGCTAAATATTACTTTTTCACACAGGGTCAGAGTATGTTTGGATTTTTTTCTCTCTTAATAAAAAGTATACTATTTCATTTAAAATCTACATTTTGTGCTCAGTTTTGTTGTCATTGGCTAATATTTACATTTTGCGATGGTCTGAAACATTTAAGTGGGACAAACAATGAAAATTAAGAAACAAAAAGAAATCAGGAAGCAGGGCAACACTTTTTTTTTCACACCACTATATAATAAGCATAAAACACCTACAGGCAAGGGCTCAACAAGAGACAGGACTGGCACAATCAATTTTTTAATGCATCTTCCTAACAAACCTTGTTGGTCTTCTTCTATGACAGCTGATTTCAAATAGCACTGCACAGTATCGTCACCACTTTAAGGAGAGTTGATAGATGTCAACATAAAAAATGTCCTTCAGAATAAAAGTGCAAGATTATTTTTGTATTTTGACACACTAAAAAGGGCTTAGAATCCCTAATCTTAAGTATATGTCTGCATTCAGCTGGCATAATGACTTGTTTTAGTTGTTCCCATGACTTTCTGTAACTTTGTATGACAATTTTATTGTCTCTGACATCATCTCTTGTTCATGCAGCATTACCTTGAGACAGCCCCGTTTCTTTGAAAAGAATTCCTGGAGTTGCCGCCGTGAGGGTCAAGAGCAGCGACCCCCTGGAGCTCCGAGGATGTGTCATCACACACAGATGGAACACTCCAAGTTCGGTTGGAAAAAAAAACACACACAGTAAATCTAGGATGCTTCCAAATACACTAATACTGTATTTCCAAAGTCATCCATTACTCTGGGCGAGTTTCAATTTTTTTATCATTTCATAACAATGTATTTGTTAATTACCTTTTATTAACTGTTACTTATATTAAGTAACATTTTAACTTACTTAACCTCTTTAACCCTTGGCCATGTTTTCACAGAAATGAAAAAGGTAATATTAAAAAAATAAAAAAAGGGGAGATTTTGCTGTTACTGTAGATATTAAAATTTACATATGGGTCATTGTACTGAAAGGGATACCAAAAGCGTGACATAGCAAGCAAAAATTGAAATTGTTCTTGTTCTGTCAAACACACACTGTTAGCAAAAATAAGCGTCACATGACTGTACGTGTATTCACTAATGAGTATGACAATTCTTAACGATGCTAAAAGTGTGTGCCTTTCTAATGGCTGATAGAAAAGATGTCAATTGTGCTGACTTGTTAAACACCCGTGTGACATCATTATGGCACATATTGTATGGCGCTGAGTGCTTGTACAAAGTAAACAACTAGTAAACAAACAGACAAAGAAGACTACTCAAATATCACAAATATTTGAGTAAACGATTCAAACAAGGAGGTTATTTGTACGCCCTAGTTTTTGTATGGTTCGATTTTTGTCTAAAATGTTTGCCAAATGTTTTTCATAGACTGCCTTTTCGTACCAACTAGTCTGTTTTCCTCGTACGGTATCGTTCCATGAAATCAAGTGCCCAAACTAAGCACACGATGTGTTAATGACTCACTGTGTGGGCATTTTTTATTGAGTGACTGCTAAAGAAGCCGCTATAACAGGCCAAAGAATACTTTTAGCCCAGACTATTCCCGGGGTTAAAGTAGCCCAGGCCAGTTTATACCCCAGATATAGTATGGCCTGGGCTATTTTATATAACAGACTAGGCCACTTTATTCCCCCAGGGCCAGATTATACCCCCCATAAAATGTACTTTATAGAAATAAGCACATACCGAAAGGGAATACCAAAATTAACATTGATATATTGGCTAACACGATCAAGAATAAATGCAGTGTAGGCATATTTCTTACTACTTTGCTAAAAGTGCTTGGCTTTCTAATCCCTGATAAAAAAAATGGCAATTGTGCTGATTTGTATAAAAATCTTCTTTGGTTTCAAAAAATATCACATTTAGGTATATTTCATGACAGCTGGGAACTGTTTTGTCAATTTACTTTTTTTATGAATGCTTGTTTTGCACTTTGTGTGAGTAAATAAATGAGTTTTAAGTCAATGGGTTTGAAAAAACAGTTTTGGTCATTTTCGGGCCAGTAGCCATAAAGGGGTACCAAAAGCAATTTTTTTCTATCAATTTTGCATACTAAAATAATGTCCGTCCATCCATCCATTTTCTTCCGCTTTCTTGAGGTTGGATCAGGGGAGCAGCAGTCTAAGCAGGGAAGCTCAGACTTCCCCCTCCCCGGCTCCTTGGGGCGGATCCCGAGGGGTTCACAGGTCCCGAGTGGTTATGTCACCAGTTGAGCAACACAGCCTCCTACCAGTCAGACATGCCCTGAACAGCTACGCATGGAGGCGTCCGGGAGGCCCTGGCTGCACCTAGAAATTCTGTCCATAAAAGTAATGACCAGAGTCTGTGACAAAGGACAGCCCTGCTGGAGTCCAACCTTCACTGGAAACGGGTCCGACTTATTGCCAGGAGTGTGAACCAATCTCTCAAATCTGGTCACACAGGGAATGAACAGCCAGAATTAGGTGGTCAAATACCCCATATTCCTGGAGTACTACCCACAGTATTCCCCGAGAAACATGGTTGAATGACAAGTCCAAAAAACACATGTAGACTGGTTGGGGAAAATCCCTTGTACTCTCAAGGACCCTACCAATAATATAGAGCTGGTCCACAGTGCATCCTCCTTTCCAGGTCCCTTGAATAGAACTTACCAGCAAGGCTGAGGAGTGTGATCCCACAATAGTTGGAACACGCCCTCTGGTCCACATTCTTAAAAAGCGGGACCACCACCCTGGTCTGCCAATCCAGGGGTACTGCCCTCGATGTCCACATGATGCTGCAGAGACGTGTCAACCAAGACACACCCCCAGCATTCAGGGCCTTAAGGAACCCCAGGCTGATCTCATCCACCCCCACATCCCTGCCACCGAGGAGCTTTTTGACTACCTCGGTAACCACAGCTCTAATCAGCCACTGACAATGGAGGCACCAAACATGGACCAGTCATCCTAAATGTTTGCTGCCTCCCTCAGAACATGGATTGAAGCTCACTGGTGGGAGTTGAGAGTCCTTCTGAAAGGGACTCTGCCAGACGTTCCAATGCCTGCCAGTTTGGGCCTGCCAGGTCTGACCATCATCCTCTACCCCTATCGGAACCAAGCACCACGACGTGGTGATTGGTTGACAGATCTACCCCTCCCTTTCACCCGAGTGTCTGAAACATGTGGCTCCAAGTATGATCACAAAGCCAATCATCATAGTGTTTGTTATGGGGTTTGTTATGGACAATCTGTGACAGACACAAAAGTCCAGATCAGGCGGGGTCCTTTTTCCCAATCACACATTTTTAGGTCTCACAGTCGCTGCCAACAAGAAGGTTGAAGTCCCCCAGTACAACAAGGGAATCCCCTTGTAGGCTTCTTTAGCCTTGGTTCGGACTGCCAAGGTTCCCACCTTCAGCCACCACCCAGGCTGCTCTGCACCAGACCCCTTTGTCCTCTCCCACAAGTGGTTTTTGTTATTAAATATCATAAATTACTCTTTGCTTGTCTCTGCTTTGGGTCCAACTTCGATCATAACCTTCTTATCGACTTGAATGAGATGTGTTTTCTGAGTAAAAAACTCAACAAAATACAAAACGGCGAATCACGAACGTGCGAGGATCCGTTGTATTGCATACGGTAATTGGTACAGTCGTCATGTAGCTGATAACATAGAAACAATGATGCAAAAAGGTGCTTTCAGGATTAAGGGGATAAGAGTGGATAGTAAAACTTAACCATTGTTGGGAAAATTACTTTTTAAAAATCATTAGTAATTAGTCACTAGTTACTTTCCCCAAAAAGTAACAAAAAGAGAAATACTCTTTCCCTAATGTAATTAATTACCAGGGGAAAGTAATTATTGCGTGACAAGGTGAAATATTTGGCGTGCTTACCACAGGGATGAGCAAACCTTTTCCAGCGGGGGCCAAATAGTAAAAAATGAAAGTATGCAAGGGTCACTGATATTTTCTAAAGCAACACCTGGTATATATATATATATATATATATATATACACATACACATATACATACACATACATATATGTATACACATACATATATATATATATGTGTATATATATGTGTAT